>CAAKHB010007025.1:0-10747 GCA_901007665.1 Aeoliscus strigatus
ACACACACACACACACACACACACACACACACACACACACACACACAGCACAAAGTTTAAAACCTGTAAGTTGGATGGAAGAGTGTGTAGAGGTGAAATCCATGGGGGGTGGGGGGGTAATTCCCAGAGCACAGACACTCACATAAACACATAAAGTGACAAGCTACGAAGGCTTGAAATCAATCCTCCACAGCTCGTCCTGGAACAGTCACAGATCTCCCAGGACAAACACAAACAAAACACACACGCGAGGGGTGTGTGTGTGTGTGTGTGTGTTTGTGTGTGTGTCTGCATCGAACCCAGTAAAATCCAATTAGTACCCCTTATATTGATTTTAACGGCAGTTGGGGCCGGTTCCAGCAGAGTCGAAGTCTAAATCTCCCAAAAAGGAATGAAGACTATGGCCCCGTCCACACAGAGACACTTTGTTGTGTAAACGCACATGTTGTGCACCGCTTAGGTCGATCGTTCAAATGGATCCTGTAAACTCAGGGGCTGTAAACACACGTTTTTTTCAAACATGGTCTCAGGGTGAAAACCTTTTAATTCGCCGCCCTAACCTTCGCAAATCTGCAGCATATCCGCATTCTTTCTGGATCGAGGTGTCATCGCCCCGGCCCCCAGACCTCCAGCCTTGGACCTCCTTCCACCGACATCTCGGAACAACAACACGCTGTACATGCTGCGTTTGTGCTGCAGAAGTGAGCGTTTATACGTCTGCGTCTGTCTGTCTTGTAGCTCCGTGTTGAATCTCAACGCCGTGTTTTGGGTTTTTTTTCCAATTCTCAAGTGTTTTTCTTCATTTATTTCCAGTGATAGCGACTGGAAGTGAGAGGATCTTGTTACTGCAGTAACTCTGACAAGATCATCGTCATTTTTCTGATAATTAACTAATTACTCATTAAAAGTTTCGGTGAGTATTTGCCAAAGGAATGAGCCTTTCTCTCCTGTATGATGGCCAGGGGGTCCATCGGCTTCGACCAGGGTGGGTTATACTGTATGTGTCACGTCTGTTGGTGGTTGAACAGAAACTCTTCTTTTAAAGACAAAAAAACAAAGTGAGACAGAGAGGGGACGTGAAGAAATGTGACGTCACTGGCAGCATGACGTGCTTGTCAAGTTTGTGAATGACGTCAGATTCCTGTGCCGTTCCACCCACCTCAGTACATCACAGCCCAACAACCAACGCTATGGGAGCAGGCTAATTAGTGAAGACCAGTGTCTGTCGGTGCGATGAGGGCGATGAGGGCCTGTGTTTCATTAGGCGCTGAAACACCATTAACCTTTTTGGTCAGGCTGCTGCTTCGATATCTCAGCTGTTTGTGGAACCCTTCTACTTCCAAAAGCGTTATGTTTCAGGTGCTAAAAATAGGGCGCAATGTAAGATTTCCCTGGAAAGGGACACAGTCGAGGGCCGGAGGGTGTGAGCGAGACACAGATAGAGGGAAAGACTCACAACTTCACAAGGAGTCACAACTGCAGGAAACGTTAATCAACCAACAGCTCCAGGAGCAAATGTAACCCTTTGAGCTAATATATCTTTGATTGTATATCATATTTAGTTGACACCTGGCCTCTGAAGACATGTTCATCGGATACCACCTTCACGGCGCCACCACAGCTCATATTTAAACTCAAATCCTTCTGTCAAAGCCGCACACCAGCCTCCACGACTGAACCTGTTTTACTTTAAAGACTTCAGAGCTGGATTCTCCTGTGATGCACTTCACTCACGCCATTCTCGTGCCACACTTAAGCCCTATTGTTGCTTAGCAACCAGCCCAAACACAACAAAAACAAATACAGCAGAGTGTATGTGCGTGTGTAGCACAGGATGTCTGACAGCGAGTGAACAGTTAACGTCCAACTTAAGTCAGAGCTTTAGTGGAACTAACACATAAGAACCATTTTCAGCTATAATCATGTAATCCTTCTTCACTCGTTCATAAATATCACTCCCACAGAGCACACGTTCATGCATCACTGTAGTAATGGTGGTAGGGGTGGGGGTGTGTGTGGGGGTTGATGCTCCATATTTACATTCATATATGTGGCTAATCCAAGTCAAAGTGCATATGTGCACGTCATGCGTGTCAGTGTGACAGTTTACCTGTGCCTTTGTTGCGATCCACGAAGCAGTACTTCAGCTCGTAGGCTTTCAGGATTTCATGGACCTCCTGCACACAGACACAGGAAGGGGACGACGTTCAATCAGTAGGTCACCAAAACACATAGTTCAAATCGAAATTAACTGTCACATACAGTTTTTATCAAAAGTATGATCTGATATTCACCTGCTCATCACTCTTACACACACACACACACACAGACACACACACACACACACACACACACAGATGTACTCAGTTTAAAAATCCACTTATTCCACTGTGACCTGTCAACAATCACCAGGCATGAAACACACACAGATCCACATTCCACATCAAGATTTCAACCTGATATGATTTTAAAGGAGAAGGGAAGTGAGACGTCTGCTGCCACTGGAGGAAATGAGGGGGTACACCTCTGTGAGGGGGCTGTTTGTTTCTGTCTGGTGTCCGGCCCGTTACTGTCAAAAATGCCTATGAACAGATACACATCAATTCAAGATGGAGAAATGTAGCGTCGTCTACAAAACATCCCTTCGGCAAAAAGCAATTATGGTACAATTGTGACAGAAGAAGAAGACGAGCCGGTCAATCTGCTGGATGAAAGAAGATTGCTTTTTTGTTCAGGGAAAAACATCAGTGTTTCCCCATCTTCAAAGAATTACATTTTATGTCATATGTCTCAAAATGTCGACTCCACTTTCTTCCACCTTTTTTTTGCTCATGATACTTTCCAATTTTATACGAGTTTCAAATGTGATTATTCTGATTTTCACAATTATTTATAATATGGAGTGAAAGAATGAGAATTGTTTATTTTATGTCAAACATTGCTCAGAAAATAGTAAAAAACAATAATTCATATTAATTAATAGACTACAGTATTTGATTTCACCATCATTCCTTCAACCCTTATAAATCATTCTTGCATTAACCATAGAACCAGTTACCTACATTTTAAGCTGCCGAATGTAAGTAACTGGTTCCATGCTGCACATCGAATAGTTTACGTCGTAATAAATAATTGTCTTTAGAAATATCGTTCATGTGAAACGATGGACGCTGCAGCTCATTTCTTTTTGGTGTTTATTTTGACGACAACTGATGTTCCTGATGTTTAGTAGACGACATACTGGTAGTGTTCTGCCGCGTCAAATGTCGCGAGATAAGGCGATTATTAAAATCCTTCAGATCAACCCATCTTAAATTTGATAATCACGATTAATCACTGATACGATTAATCCCGACACCCAAACTCATGTCACGGTCATGAGTTGATGCAAAGTTCTCACAGACAGGTGATTTGATTTCAGGTGGAGTCCCTTTTACTGCTCACTACTGCCAGGTGAGGAGCTCTGGAGAGAGTCCCATACATCAAACCGGAAGACGGTGCCTGGCACATCAAACAGGATTTACTGTGTATTTGTCCTTTCAAGCTGAAGAGTGGGTATTATTTGAGTGAGTGAATGTACCAAAAATAAATATAGTCTTGACAATGACAATATGGTGCATACGGCTCTTCCGCTTCAATTATAGTCTTTTATTCACTGATCACTCATGTTTCTGTGTTTCTTCCATTCAACGCTGAAAACAAATGAACTTTTCAATACGGTAATGGACCAGTTCATTCTCGTACAATGATCTCCTTCATACACAAGCGTGTAAGAGGGTTTGACATTTCTGGAGGGTCATATGGATTCACATTTATCCTTTTCACCACAGTATTTCTACAAAAATACACCTTAAGTGGCCATTGTTGAGGATCTCTGTTATATTCCTGTTTTCCCTTTGAATGGGCAGAGCACCATATCAGAAATGAACGGTGGTTTTGTTCGCTGCCGATCCATTTGGTCTTTATGGAATCTTTTGGGTTTGAGTTCTTACACATTATGAATCATGTTCCATTTATCAATTCAAAAACCACATGAAAGTTTAGTTTTACTATCAGACTATTTTGAGACGTTCTGTCCGAACCACAGTCTCACTGCAGTTTACTTCTTGATGATATTTGCCCCTTTTAACTTTGCATGTAAATGACCCACTCCCTCCCCTCACGCCTCTATAACTACTTCTGAAATTTCCACAAGACTGTTTCAGAGGAATTCAGAGGATTTCCCTCACAGCTCACACATGTTCAGTCATGTTTCCAGCCATGTGAGTGGAGAAACAGTCAGGACGAGTTTTATTGCTTCCGATCGATCAATCAGTCAATCAATCAGACAATAGCACTTTTAATAGGAGAGCACTTTACAAACAGTGCTTTACACAATAAATGCAAGCAAAACTAAGCAGAAAAGAAACCCAAGGCCACACACACACACACACACACACACACACACACACGATATGTGATGAGTATGTGTCTGTATACACACATACACATCACATGTCCCAGAAGAATGTATCTGAAGCGCAATCATACTCTCAGCAATTTGCAGTGAGGAAACACCAGAGACTGGAAAACAAACAAACAAGCTCAAAATAAACAAAATAAGATGATCAGGAAATTCCAACGTTCATTTGTAAAAAGATGACTCATAGTGGTGGATTTCCTCAGCTTTGAACCCTAGTAGACGGCCGTCGTCCTGTTTCAGATGACCACGACCAACGGATCACACAACACAAGCAGCGACAGATCACAGTCATTTCATCTAAACTGACGTGTTTCATCAGTATTTCTCCCACATTCTGCTCCACACTCCACTCTACTGGGTCTGAAAACTATTTCCAGCAAGTCTGATCAGTCCCCCAGCATCAGTTTGAGCCCGGAGCGACAACACAGGTGCATACGTTCATGAGAAGAGCACTAACACCTGGTAAAGACATGGAAGTGGTGCTCATGGCTGCTATTAAATTACTGTTTTTTTTCAGTGCATAAGACAATATTCTACCTGTGCTGGTTATTAACTTCCCTTGTACACACAGACATTGCTGCTGAAATGAGACGACAGCTTCTCAGTACATCTGGGTATTGGCTTCTACCTGACACAAAATGTTTCCTGTCTGTGTCTTCCATTGACTCTGACTTGTCATGAACATGAACACAAGAATGAACTCGTAACTTTTCAAAGGCATCGAGTGGTTTCATGTGATGTGGATCAACAATCTTCTGTTTCACTCAGTAAGTCAGCACATTCACTGTCTCTCTCTCTCTCTCTCTCTCTCTCTCACACACACACACACACCTTTTGTCCTGCATTCAGAAAGGAGGTGGCTTACAAACAGATGGAGAGACACCAGGGGAAAACAGCAGTTCAATTTGTGTGTGTGTGAGAGAGAGAGAGAGAGAAAGAAAGGTAGATCGACGCATAGAGCAACTAAAAGGACAAACACACTCTGCGTGGCCTCCTTACTGACGATAACTGTGTCCTTGACCCACTGATAAACGGATACACTCTGCAGGAAGAGAACACAACACACGGCTCAGGTTTGCCAGGAGAATTCTGTCCTCGAGGTGTTTGTCCTTTCAAATTCAAGTGCCATCAATCCTTTCCCACATTTTTCGGGCAGTAATACTACCAGAGCTTCCATGTACTTCTGTCAGGAAAAAGGCTGTTTACAATAACACAGCTGGATGTGAGCTGACAGACAACATGAACCGACTCCTCCTTAATATTCTGACACTTACATTTCACTCCAAACTAACGCTTCTCCAGCAGAGCTCTGACAAACATGGGGTGATCAGCAGCCTCTCAAACTCCTGCCAGATGAAATTCCCAGAAAACCTGCAAACTGCCAGATTAATCATTGGATCGCGACACAAGTTCTCCATCTTCACATCTCGTAGGCTACGTCGACACCTTTCGCTCCACAGCAGCACTGATGAAATTGCCTCCTATTGTTTCTTCTAATTTCCTCGTTCCGCCTCATTTGGTTCCTCCTGCTCCACTCTGACCACTCTGACCCGTCACATTCAAGGGATCCCAGCTAACTTGACTCAGTGAGGATCAACGCTGGGAGCTGGATTAGCCTGGGCAGTAAATTACAGCTAATTAATTATTCCTAATTGTTTCTGGACAGATTGGGCAACAAACTGGGGGAGGATAATTACTGGGTACTCACTTGATTTATTCTGGTTGGAGCCTTCTACTGTATAGAGTCTCACAACTTACTGCATAGGTGTCGATGTTGGGGGGTGGAGGAGCAGGGTGACACCCACCACTTTTTGTACCCACCATTTTTTTTCATGAGGAACATAACATAACAGTTCCAGGTTTTTGTCACAATCAAGCGAGAGAATAGAGACGGAGCAGGATCACTGACAAACGGATTCACTGTGGGTGGATTTACGCTGTGAATGTGAGTCCTGCGTGAACACAGATCAATGAACTGTAGATCAGTTCTAAATATGTAGAACATGTTGAAATCAGTGCTCGTCTCCGTCATTCAGTAAAGACATTTCTAAAATGTCAAAATTTCCAAGAGGAGTCTGGTGTGTTTCAGCACGTTCTCAAACTCACACAGTTGATGCCACAATTCCTAAACAAATTGTATAACTTCAAAGATAGAAGAGCTCCACTCAGGTGATGCTCAGACGTCTATTTTGCTTTGGCTGAAAAACACCACAAACAGGTCGTTCTGTTTTGTTGAGCGGGTTGTCGCCAGTGTACAAAAAAAAATAAAATGCAATGTTAAGTTCACACAACAGCCAGAGAGTCAGACTGTTAAACATTCATTTTCATAGCACCTACGTTGTAATGAGACAAAGCTGCTAGAAAACCTGGAACATTTCACTTGAATTATCCCGTGAAGTGATTTCACCAATCAGTCGACACACGCTGGAGCCCAGAGCCAGAGTCAAACCTTCAGGTGTTTGCTGTTGTTCACACATTGGTGAGGTGACATTTAACGCCTGGAGCCGTGTTCTTTCAATTACCGGGACTGAGAAAGTTGTTGGGGTGGGGTGGTGCGTTTGTGGGGTAGATTGGTGATTGCAAGCACAAGCAGCCATAATGTGTGTGTGTGTGTGTGTGCGCCCCTTTAATCAGACAAACACACCATGTATGGATCGGTGTTTGTCCAAGTCTTCATTTATGGGGAAACATATTGATTTCATTGACAGAACCAGAGGGCTGAAGCAGATGGCCTGCCCAGAGACAGGACCCCCCCCCCCCCCACACACACACACACACACACAACCCCCAACACACACACTCCTCCATCCACCTCGGCATGGATTATTTTCCCCACTGAGGTAACACCTTCTCACATGTCGGTGTCCTGCAGACATTGGGCCATATTAAGAATAATCATTCATTTGCTTTGGGCTGACACGTTGGGACCAGTTTGCCCAACGACTGTGACTGACAGGTTGCAACATGCTGAGAGAGGAACAACTTTTATTAGTGCCAATATGTGTAAGAAACACACCAATGTGAAGACTAACAGCTGAAACATGAGCAAACAGGTAGAGAACCTGTTCCACAGAACCTGGATCCACCTGGATGGTTCTAGAACACCTCCAACATTTAATCATCTGGTCCTGGTCCCATTATGAGCATTTCCTGAACATTTCATTGAAATCAGTCATGAATTTTTAAGTTATTTTGTGAATAGACAAACAAACAGAGAAACAAACAAACACAAATGATTCCTGCTCTCCTGCTACTTTGCTTTAGTTGTATGAATTTCCAGTAGTACAGTTGCATATTGCGTTGCATTTTTGCCTTGGAGGGTTTTTGACAGTCGGACTAGATTAATGGATGCAGCTGGGGTAAAAAGTTTAGTTTTCTTTACAGTGGAGATACTTAAATTTTGTATGCTGACAGGATGACAGCTCCCATTGTTCCCTGTGGCTGTGAACGAGAGTCTGCTGTATGAAAACAAACCACAGAAATCACGACGAATGGCTTCATGCCTCCACCATCAACCATTCTCAACTCTTTCTCATTACCTCTGCCAAGGAGGTTGTTTTTGACGGTGTTTATCTGTCTGTTAGCAAAATAACTCATACAGTTATGAGTGAATCGTTCTTAAATGATTACCCTATGTCCTTATTCTGACTGCCTCATGGGGATTGTTTTTTTTTTTGGTGAAAAGAGGTATATTGGTTACCTCACAAAAAAAAATCCAAAAAAATTCTTAAAAATCCTTCTCTCTCATCATTAATGAGATTAACAGGGGTGGGGGGGGATTGGCTCCGATTCACTTGGAATGAGTTAGCCTGATGTAGAATGGCCTTTTCTACCAACCTGCCAAGTTTCGTGATACGAGCTGCTCGGTGGAGTTTTCTAGTTTGCACATTGCTTTCGTTATATTTGGCCACACACACACGTGTGTTTACCTGATTTTGACTTTCAGATTCTGCATCTTTTTTGTGCAGCGTTAATGCGAATCCAAAGTGTAAAAAAACATCCTTTCAAGTCCAACGTTGCTGCTGCTTTACGAACTTGGAGGATTCTGATGAACACAGACCGCGACAATCCTCCTCTACCCATGGTGTCAAAGCCCCCACCTGCTCTTCCTCACACTTATACACACACACGCACACACAAAATGGCAGCCACTGAGACAGCAGGCACGCATCACTTGCCAAGAATTAACACAGTTAACAGCACAGACAGAATAATGGAAGGACGAGTGTAAGTTCCAAACTTAGCGGTGATGTTTGAGTCGTTTTACCTACGAACTAAAAAACCACTCTCTACTTCTCCTTAGCTGTTCCAATTCCTCAAAGCCTGCTGACATCATTGTATTTAAGTTCTGTCCTTTCATGTGATTCAGTCTTTGGTGTTAAGCACGTCACATTCTTAAATCTGCTAAAAAGTAACAAATGCTTAATTTCTATGAACATGAAAAATGTGACACCAGTTCGACTTTGGCTGACAGGGGGCGACAGTGAGTCCCAGCAGACCAGAGCAGAGCAGAGCAGATGAGGGGTCGTCCTTTCACGTCACTTCGGGGTTTAGGAAACGCTAATTGACTTTCTTTCACCAACTGATCAATTAATCAAGAAAACAAATGGACACCGCTGGATACGTTCATGCTATAATTCTGTCGATGGATATTAGTCAAACTGCCTCCTAAACCAACAAAAGATGATTAGATTAGAATTTTTGAGGATTAGTAATTCACTGGCATTTGCAAATGAAACGTTGAAAGAAAAAAAACTGATTAGATTTGATGAGAGATTGGAAAAACATTGTGACTGAAACGGTGAGATTTGGCATTTTCCTGTTTTCCTTTTTATTTATTTGTCACATCCTTTCGTCGACACCTCCCTCTTTCCCCGACTCTTCTGGCTCCCATCTCTCTCCCACCACACTCTTCTGTCACACACACACACTTCTCTCTGGGAAGAGAACTGTCAGTGGGGCTATATATCTGACACAGTGCACCGTGACACACACACACACACACACACATCCAATTTAGAATGTAGTGTTGGCTATTGGTCGGCAGTAGGAAGGGAAAGGTAGATGCCGTCCATCAGACGAGTTATATAAGATGGTGATGAGACGTCTTTTCTTTCACATCGATCTAAAAGCCTGTGTCAGCTGCTGGGCAGGACGATCCCGTCTGTGCAATGCTCCAGTTGGTGGATTTCAATTATGTTCTATTTTTAGATACAACAAACACAATAAACTACAGATAAAGGACAAGAAAAATCTCTTTTTTCTATGGTGACATGATTGACTTATGTGTTCAGTCCAATCAGCATCCCGAACCTGAAACAACTGTGATAGAACGGCAGCAAGTCCAATGTGACGGTGTCAGATACTCTAGGACGGACTAGTCGGAACAGATCTGGACGTCAGGAGATCGTCAGGGTAACGTCGACAACACAGGTTCCTGTCGTTTTTAGTTTTCTTCCTTTTTTTCCAGTTGGAGTGGTCGATCCAGGTGACTTTTCTCTGTTACACACACACACACACACACACACAGGCGGCTTCTCTTTTCAGGGTTCCTCTGTGTAAATATGTGAGCAGGAAAACCACATCAGCACCTCTGACATGCTGCTTCATGCACAAGAGGTGGATGGATGGATGAATGGATGAATGAATGAATGATGTTTGTGAGTGACTCAACATCTGTCATTTTCCAAAGTGCGAACAACTAAAAAAAAAAAAACACTCACGAACATAACTTAAGAGACAGTTGGAGGACTGAAACCTGCTCTTGTTGTGCTGCTTCAGTGAAAACTTTTCCTCACTCACCTGGTTGTTGGTGTCCGGCGGCAGGTTCTTCATGAGGATTTTCCTCCTGTTGCTCAGCTCCTGACGAGTTCTGCCGAGTCTCCTCTCGACCTCCTCCGGCTCCAGCTCCGGCAGGTCGCGGACACTAATCCCCGGCTCCGGCCGCTGCACCGCCGCCGCCGCCGCCGCCTCCTCATCCTCCGGCTGCTGGCTCTCCGGGCTGTCCATCGGCGGGGAAGGTGCGCTGTCCCCGGCTGGAGAGGAGGGACCGGTCGGCGGCTGGATGGAGGCGGCCGCCATTTTGGATGGCTGAGGGTAAAGTGAGGGGAGAGAGAGAGAGAGAGAGAGAGAGAGAGAGAGAGCAGGTGGGAGGTGGGTGAGTGAAGAGCCCACAAGCGAAAACATACTCTCATTTTTTTATGTCAGAGTTGACAATGTCCCCATGAATTCTGAATATCTGTATTATGATTTTTGTGGGCATACCACACTATGTGGGAACTAACC
>CAAKHB010007025.1:18223-39181 GCA_901007665.1 Aeoliscus strigatus
GAATGAAATGTTCAGTAAATGCTGCTAATGGACCAGGACCAGATGATTAAATGTTGGTGGTGTTCTGGAACCACCTGGATCCAGGAATCTGTTGAAGGATTCTTCCTCATTGTCAGATAGGGACATTTTCAGCATCTGTGTCTAGAACTCCACAACAGCAGCAGTGGACTGTCTCTGTGGACCAGTGGTTAGTGGGTCTGTCTGTTAACACAAAGGTTGGGGGAGTTAGAGCCCACCCAGGGACGTTTTACTATTGAAATAAAATGAAGAACAAAGAGGAAAAAATAGAGCTGAGAGAGCATGATTTGTGTAACATGGTTTCCTTGAATTTATTACAGTAGATAAGATAAATGTAGGATGATAATAGTGGGTGGAGATGAGCTGCTTGGCGTAGGTCTGTGCTCTGAGTCATGTTCTAGTTTTAAATCTTTTTCGGTATTTAATTTGGTTAATTGGTGTCTTCTCCGTACGGCGCCTCATTCACACACCCATAGTCCATTCGGCAGTCTGTGCCATGTACACGTTCACCAGTCTGCAGTTCAGTGAAAGAAAAATGGAAGCGCAAACGACATTCACACACAGTGACACACAAAGCTTCCTACAAGCTCTTGTTGGCACGACGACAAGTACGTGTTCCTGCCTGGGATTTTTCCTCCATATGTTTTCATACAATTTGGAAAAAAGAAAGACAAAAAGAGGATTTGCATATGTATGACAACATCTTGCACATACGTTCCGCCTGAGGAGGTTGTGACATGAGCCAACATGGCAGTCGGTGGAAATCAGGGGATTGTTTGTGGGTCAGAGTGAAAGTAAGTCACAGCTTGAATCTTAAAGATCAAACTGACTTTAATGATAAAACCATTTAGTGCCTGTTATTGACAAAAATACTAAACGGAACTGAGCATGTGTAAAGACGTACGTACGTGTGTGTGTGTGTGTGTGTGTGTGTGTGTGTGGGCGGGGGGGGGTCTTAATTGTCTTTGCAAAACATTTATCGAAGCTCTCCTTCAAAAGATGTTGTGGTTTCTTACACACACCCACACACACCTGCACAGATCATCTCATCCTTTTGCAGCTCAGTTAAACTAGGATCGGAACTACACAGTGTTTAAACTGATTGATGATAATGATGGTGTGTGTCTGTGTGTGTGTGTGTGTGTGTGTGTGTGTGTGTGTGTGTGTGTGTGTGTCCGCCCTCCAGCAGTGTGACTCAGCGGATTGAGGTAGGAGGTGACCTCTGACCCTTTGAGAGAGGAGGCGTCAGCTCGGTTCTGATTCAGTTTGACGAACACCCCCCCCCCGCTCCATTCCCTCTCAACCAGCTCGCTCTCTTTCCTCATCCTTGTGGCCCCGCGTTGCACTCTCCATTTCCCGTCTTTCATCATTTCTACATGGTTTCATCTGCAGCACTTGCCCTTTCTCGTCTGTGTTTTCTACTTACACATACACGTGTCTTTCCTAAGAGACTGCTCGTTTGCATTCGACAAACAGCCTTTTTCCCCCAGTGTGCTGCACACACAGGTGTCTTCATACCTCTGTGAGCACCGACCTCTGTTTGAGGAAGAGTAGACAACTTCTCTTCCTCCCCACAGATGTCACTTCCCTCTCTCCTCCCTGGCGAGGCAGTCATACTGTGTAAAGGATGCAGCTGACAAGTCCTTACGTTTGTCTCCACCACATTATCTCACTCAGCTCTCTTCGTATTAATCACGGCTCCTCTGTGCCATCATCCGTTACGCAACCAGCCACGGAGACTCAAGCGAAGTGATGCCATGTGTGGGCGGGAAAGAGCCCATTTGGAATGAAACTGCCCATCTACACTCACAAGTGTCCGACTTTCACCATTTACAGAACTGAGTGAGTGAACATGAGCTCTCCCCGAGCGCCAAGCGTGAGGAAGCACGGTTCTGAGGTGTGACAAGAGGAAAAGAACGAGCCAACAAAGACGTGTGACTTTACAATTATGAGGAATAGAAGTTGTTGAAAAAAATCTAAGTGTCTAAGTGTATTTGTTCGAGCAAATATCTCATTGCAGACAAACATTTTGTGTCACGTTAAAACTTCCTCCATCTAATTTCACACATGGAGGCGTGAAACTGTGTTTTAATGTTTAAATCGTGTTTCTCGTGATAGTATGGCCGATCTAGAGGGCTGTGAAAACAGGTATTTTTGTGTTCTGGATCTCTGGACTTCCATTCATTTCCTATGATGGAAAAAATGGAAAAAAATGTATATGTGCATAGTGCTGCTATAGCAGACCCACAGAATTTCTAATGTTACAAAACTGTACTTACAATTATGCAGGTTTGAGGCGAACCATCCACGACAAAGAGGTAGTGTGGAGGATCTAGTGGCATCTAGTGGTCAAGTTGCATGTTGCAACAAACTGCTAATCATGAAGGTGTAGGTGGACTGAAGAACCAAAGAATCTGAGGTTGCCATCTGAGGTCCAGCACAATACTTATACAATATAGCATCCTACTTAGCACAATATAGCATCAATCTACATGTATTAGTTCCCAGATCAGTTTCCATTGGTGATGAACACAGATGTCTGCCTCTTTACACATGAAGTATAATCTTCCATATGATCTATCAAAAATGGTCCAAACTCAAACTCAACTTAATAGTTGTTTTATAAGCGATGGATGATTCATGTTCCATCAAAGGCCAAACCAACATGTTATGTAATGACAAAAATGATCATTTACAGGAACCACCTCCGGAGAGATGATCCGGTGACGTGACCTCCAGAGAGAGGAGAAGAAGTGTGTGTGTGTGTGTGTATGCGCGTGTGTGCGTGCGTGTGCTCACAGCTCATGAAGTTGCTAATATCAGGCAACAGGGTAGATTTCACCATAACAAGATTTTAAAACTATTTCGAGGTAAATTTGGAGGAATCACGTCAAATATTTGAATTATTTCGTTTTGACATTTCCGATGTTTCAAAGCTCTCAATCTTCCCAGCTACGCTGATGTTCCAGTTTCCCTCCAACAGATACATTCTGAAGGACATGTCTTACCATGGTCACTCTCTGTCCCCGATCGTCCCCAGTACCTCCGCCTGCGCTCTGGGGTGTGGGTGTGTCGCTCAATCACCGCAGCGATAAACCGAGTGTTACTTACTGGAAGGAAGGAGAACCACACGTGAAATACTTGAACGTCTGCCATCTCGTGGTATTTACATGCATGAAAACTCACTGATTCCTCTGTCCTCGTGGCTGTCTTCATCTCGCTCGTCTCGTTCATTATCCAGGTTGGACATTCTTACTGACATTTCTGGTGCAACATGGGAGTAAACAGAGTGAGAAGGAAGAAGCAGAGAATAAGATGGATGCTTAAAGACGATGAATATGTGAGGCGCCACAATTCCTCTGCATGACAAGAACCAAACCAGAAGACCAGTAAGATTGAGATGGAGTGGATATCTGGAGTACTACACTTTATATTCCAAATTACTCTTCAGCGGAGTTGATAACTCTGACTGAGTTCTAAGTCTGACTTCTTCATCGTGTTGCTTCAAGTGTAAGAGTGTGTGTGTGTGTGTGTGTGTGTGTGTGAGAATCAGTCGGCCTTACCCTGTGCGGCCAACGGGGACATGTGCTGGTGAGAGCGCCGGTGGATCTGGTGTCTGTATGCGTACACAGCCAGCACCAGCACCATGATGCATCCCATGATGCCCCCGGCGACCGGACCCACGGGGGCGCTCTTGATCATGTTCAGAGACGCCACCTCCTCATCTGTAGGAGACAAAACAGTCACTCAGACTGTGAGATCTTCTACTTTCCTCTGACCTGCTACAGAACCATCATCTAACAGTAGAGAGTCAGTCCTTCATTCCAGTATTTTTTCAGTTTAACTTTTGTTATGGCCGTTCTCATTTCTTTTTTCGTGTTAATTTAAATACTTTTAGGCTTGTCTATTGATAATGTGTATTTAATTCTATTTTTTTTTACTATAATTTTCCTCTCTAATAGGGGGACTGAAAATATGACAGCGTCATGCGAACAGGAGAGACGGGAGAAGAGAGGGGGCCTTGGGACCGTTTCTTTACGTTGGGCCTGTGAGAACAACAGGACATGACTTGAGGTGATGACTTGAGCTGCGATTAAATATTTACTTTTTATGTTCGGTTCTAATCTGAGTGTGTGGATTACTCTGTATTGACATGTATATGTAGGTACCAGACCCCAGGAATCCACTGTAACACCATCCAACTGAGCTGTCCTACTGCGCAAATGAAAAGACATTTTTAAAAGAGAAAAATCTAAAAAAAAATAAAAAACTTTAAAAAACTCTCCACTTGAATTCACATCGTGAATTGCCTTTTGCGGAACTATGCCATCAAAATACACTTGACACTTGATGTAAGTCTTGATATGTGAGTTGTTCCAAACTCTGTCTCTTTTAATGGGATCGAATCAGTTCCGTCACCACAGCTTGTTTCAGTTAAGACTTACCCAGGAGCCCCATGCTGTCCACATACGGACTCTTTGCGCCCACTATTCCCCCGAAACACTCCTTCTGCAAGGCACAGTACGGCTTGTCCAGATGGGTCTTGCCGTCGCTGTCCACCATGCACCATTCACAGTCCAATACACCAAAGCAGTCACTGAAACAGCACACAACCGCTGTCACATACACTGTTGTGTATTTGTGTATCCCCCCGTTGGTTGGTGTGTGTGTGTGTGTGTGTGTGTGTGTGTGTGTGTGTGTGTGTATGTTTACCTGCTGGTGTATCTTTGGCTGCAGCGGGTGTTGATGCACTGAGGCAGTGTGTCATGCAGACTGGGATCAATCACATTCAGACTGATGGGCTCCTGATGAACATCACAGCTGGGATTTCTGTACAACACACACCACCGGCACACACACACACACACACACACACACAGGAGGGGTTAAGGTCCATGTTCAAACATACAAAGACATCCATCATACATCTGCGGATGAAACAACAAAAAACAGGCTAACATTCACATAAAAGTATCTGCCGCATGTTGATTTATGCAAAACAGCTGTGAAAGGACAAAAGTCCCTGTTGGTTGACACTGAAATCTGACAGTGGAAATGGTAATTGCATGTCTTTCAGGAATGAAGGAGGAATTGGCATTTGAAACACTGGTGTACTGTCAGGAGGCTGCTGACGGGCAATGAAAGAAGGTGGGCGAGACAAAGATGTGCGAGACACTGGATGATGGACAGCGTGAAGGAAAAAAAAAGCTGTGAAGGCGCAGTGAGACAGGAGAGGACACACACAATGACAGGAATCATAAATTCTATAATTATAATTATTATAAATCTGACATTGTGATGTGAGGAGTAGTTTATTCTTCAAATTAAACAAATCAGTTTCATGAAGAAATGCGTTCAGTTGGTGACTCGCTCTGACCTGTTCTCAGCATTGGTGAGGTTGCCTGTGCACTCGTTGACCTCTAGAGGGCACTCACACGGACACTCGCACTCATTCTGCTCCATTCTGCAAAACAGTTGATGCAAGTTTAGGCTCTCATTTGTTTACTTTGTTTACTGTTCTAGCACTTAGAAGGACAAAAGGTTCAGTGTTATTTAACACAGGATAGATTGGACAGAGTGGACATACAAACATTCAGCCTTTTCTCAAGAACAATTCATGCCTTTCTGATCTTTGACAGGAAACACCATGAGGCTTCTGCTGACAACAGCGCCCCCTGCTGTCACAAACGATAAATATAATGTGTGTCTTTGTGTGTATGTGCAGCAGGAACCTGTGGCAGTTGAGACACAGCCGGTCCACTGTGCTGCAGGCACAGAACGCCAGAGAGTCACAGGTCTCGTTGACGATCCCAGCGAAGGCGTTGGTTCCGGGGATTCGGGTCAGACGGTACTTGGAACAATGGCTGCCGTGGACAAGGTTGGTGAGGTCTCCCTGAAGAAGACATGGGGATGCTCACTCGGTGGAGACTTGGCGTTTTAATTGCATGTAAAAATAACTGACAATTATTTATTACAATAAAATCAATTCGAATAAAAGTCTAACTTATACATATTAAGTCTGGTTTGGAATCCACATCAAATCTGTGACCTTTAAAAGAGAAAATCAAAGAAGTCTACAAACCGTACAAACTGAACAGAATATAAGAAGAGGTACCTCTAATAATGTTCAATGGGATAATAAAGTTCCTGCAGTCAAATGAACTGAGACATACCGTTGCACCACAGACGATGACCACTGGGTGGCAGTGTGGCGCTGTCAGACAGGTGACTGAATCGTCCATCTGAATCGGTTTCTGCAGCCGTCCTCTCTGACTTACCAGTATGCTGGTGTTGAACTTGTAGAAGCGCTGCACAGTTCGATCGCTGAAGCTGTTGCACAGGTTCTTCTTGACAAAGTTAGGGTGGTTCAGGATGTCGTTGGCCACCAACGGCTCCTAAAAAAAACATGAAACAACAAGAAAACAATGAACGTAGGTAAAAACAACAAACTGGATGAGTTGGAAGAGTTTCGTTTACAGCCGACCAGCGGTGGCTCTGACAGGTAAATGGCTGAATGTGGATTCACCTTGTGAGTGATGTGCTGTTGCTCTGCGGGGGCGTGACCTTTGGGGTCAATGAGTGTAGGGTGGGCCACCAGGTAACCTCTGTCCTCCATTATGAAACACCTACAATGTGCACAGCCGTTCACAACAATTATGTAAAAATCAACAATTTCCATCCACACATCAGCTGCTTTAGATCCCACTCTTTCTCTCTTTTTTTTGCTTAATGATGCTCTATTTCCTGAAATAAATCTGCTGAATACTTCTCATCGCTACCCACAGCCTCTTTGGGTTAATCCTGTTTAATGTGGCTGCTGAATACCAAGAAAAAGATTGTGAAAGAAATGGAGAGAGAGAGAGAAGAGCAGAAAGAAGGAAAAACAGGACTATTGTTCTCTGGGCGACCTGCGGCTAAAACCCTATTGTCAGCAAAGATAAATCCAGTGGAGAAGAGAGAGAGAAGAAAGAGGAAAAAGTCCACTATTCCCTCTGTCATGTTTCTACCTGATCTTGTTGCCTTTGTCCTGGTTGCAGATGGGAAGTAGGTCCAGCAGAACCTTGTAGAAGTATCGCAGAGTGAAGTCTATTCCCATCACTGCCACCGCGTACCCAGGGGCCATCTGAGAGCTGGACAGAGGGAGATGTTCACAATGGGTGTTCTTACACCTGTATGTATGGGTAATAGAGCACTTGAGACGCTGACTGTTTGCTGTGCTCACCACTGCCCCTCTGGTAATGGCTAATCTCTGCAGTTTTACTCAGATCACTGGGACAGATATATGTTCTACATACATGTACTACTTTACCTAAACCATGGAAAGTGAAGACATAGCATAGCTGCATTAAAGACAAAAAGAGACAGGAACAGGTACACGCAAAGTGAACACGTTCAACCCGGTGTGTGAGGTGAGACTCACATCACGAGTTGTTCTATTTCATCACTGCCTCAGGTACTTTTTAACTAAACGGATAAAAACTTCATGTCTGTGGCGTCCTGGTAAAAACACACACGGTGGTCCTCTCACCTGGAGGCGTGAATGGTGTGGCTGATGGTGACAACATATCCTGCCCCGCCCACATCCAGGTATGGCCCGGTGAAGGTGATGAGCCCAGGGTTCGCCACAGCGTGCTGGTACCTGCACGACACATCGTACAAGTCAGAGGCTGACGCTGGTCTGCAGCCAAACACACCGGACGTTTGTTGGGAAACATTGGTGATCGGTCCTTTTCTGGTAGTCAATAAAAGCCTTGATGGGTGCTGGTGATCCAAATCATGAGAACTATACCAGACTAAAAAGTGTTAGTAAAAGTTACAAAAATAAGGAAGCATTGCACCTCATACTCTTACTACAAGTTTTACCCTCCTTTAACTCCCACCTGCCAACACAGTGCTTCACTTCTTTTCTCTCCCAGAGCGCACACACACACACACACACACACCATTTCACTCTTCTCTCCTCCACTCCGTCCAAAGTAAGCCTCACCATTGTCTGCGCGTCGGGTCGAAGGCTTTGTCCATCAGTGATCCCGGGTAAATCCGCAGCACCCCACTGGGTGTTGCTATGTAACGCCGCACAATGTAGCAGTTGAGGCTACTCATTTCCATTAGTGTCATCCACTCATCCGTGACGTGACTGGTCGCCATAACCTCGTTCCTGACAGAGGACTGCGGAGGGAAACGAGGAGAAGGATTGTGAGGGGAGATAAAAGGGGGATGATGAAGGGAGTGAGGGTGAAGAGGGAGTGGAGAAGCAGAGAACTTGTTCTGGCTTGAACTCACCCAGCTCATGAACTAAATGTGACAAATGTATCGATTTATGACGCTGGAAACAGTGAAAAATGTTCCTCTAGTGAGACATTCACATCCCAGGATGTTTCATAAAGGTGGGGTGAGGAAGTGACTGGCAGAGGTCTTTAGGACTCGCCTGGGAATCAGGACCGAGGCTTTGAATACAAACTGCCCCCCCACAGGCTCCCCCCGACCACAGCAGCACCACAACACTACTGCTGAGGCAGGAATGCACACACACACACACACACACACACACACACACACACACACACACACACACTTACCCCTCTTTGAAAAGGAGGGGTAAATGTGGGTAAAATACTAGAGATGGATGATGGGACATTTAAAAACTTATTTTGAAAAAAAAACAAATGCGTGCGCTCAGGTACACTCATGGGCTCTGTGCACCAGCTTGTACCAGCGATTGGCAAAGGAATTTCCGTTCTACTTCCTACTCCAGTCACAACACCGACTGGTACAAAGTGTCACACAACCACGCCCATTTGATCCACCCACTGTTTTCAGGAACTTGAAGCATTCCCCACTTTATATTTAGACTTTGTTTGTACAGTTGAAGTGCTTGCGTGTTTGTTCTCATTCATTTTACCGCTGTAGAAAATCCAAAGTATGTCAGGAAGCTGGGGGGTTTGAGTGCTGGAGCTGCAGCCACGTACCTTGAGGCCCGGGTTGGCGATGAGCCTGGTGTTATCACTCAGGTAGGCAGTGTAGTGCTCCACCATTCGCTTCGTCTCCGGCTGGCTGAGGTGCTCGTAGGGAGACGAGAAACTACCGGCCGCCAGCATCACCGTGGGCGACTCTGGGGGAGACGGCAGACGGTCGGGTCTGAGATGCTGAGGTCGAGGCTGAGTGAGGAGGGAAGTTCAGCTGCTGCTTACCGACTGTGGCGAGCTGCTTGAAGTGCAGGCAGGAGCTGGGCTGCCCCAACAGGTCCAAGCGATGGTACAGGAGCTTGGAGCTGGGAGCCGTGTTCAGGTTCTTCAGCTGTTTGACTGGGATCTCTGGCTGGACGTACACGATGCACAGGATGAACGACGTGTCCTGAACCTACAGGGTGAGACAGACAGATTATTATCAGTCATTTGTCACTGATATCTACCACCTTAGAGAGAAGATAAATCTTCATGACATACACATATATAGTCCTTTTCAGGTACTTTGCACACACCATTGTGTTTTTTTTCCTTTGGATTTCTTTCACACTATTTCCATTGGCCCTCTCGTCACTGCTGGTGTTTAAAGGCCTGTGGTTGTCGTCCAGAGACACTAAATATAAGTTTCTAATTTCAAGGTCGTTTCATCACTCCGCCGACTTGTGAAGATTCATTCAACAGCTGCAGCTACAGTCATTGCCAAGGTGACACGTTTGAACTCGGGTGCCAGATGTGGGGAATAAAACAAAATGCCAAAAGCTTTTAGCTGGGCCAAAAAGCGAAAAGACTCAATTATGTGTGATATTTTTCTCTTGCCAAGAGCTCCAAATGTCAGAGACAGTCGATATGGTGATGTGATGATGTCACTGCAGTACTCTGGCTCGTTTTGTTCCCCAAATACGACGACACTGTAAAGCCAGAGAGGAGCAGCAGACTGGAGGCATAGATGCTTTCTTAGTGGAGGAGATCTTGAGTCTTGAGTTTATGGGGTAGAGACACAAACTGGTACAGTACAGTATCCACAACTGGAATTGGCTGCGATGGAGAAATTTCAGCAGAAGAACGCTGGATAGGAAGAGTATGTCTGTGTGAAAGCGTGAAGGTAATAACAGTCTATTCTTGTCAGAGCACCGTCACGTACCAGTTTCCAGGCGTAGCTGACGTTGTACACGTCTTTGCTGCTGTCTCGGAGTCGGTTGGCGTGCCAGGACAGAGAGGAGTTGACGGGCACCGTGATCACCTGACTGCCCAGAGGGAGGCTGCACGAAACACGTTGCAGTGTTCAGTAAACCAGACAGACAAAGGCGCGAAGGTGCAGCTTCCTCACTCCCTCCCTCCCTCCCTCCCTCACCTGAGAATATTCTGTCGCACCGCGTGGAACCCTGGAATGTTCTCGTAGTGGATGATGTCCGTGTGCAGCGGCGGCTCCGTCATCACATAGGGCCGCGTGAGCGATGGGTGCATCAGGGTGTAACCTGGGAAATGAAACAGGCCCGTTCAGAACTTCATGAACTGGTGTTTATGCAAATGAAACCTGAAGAAAACAGGACGTGCATACATCACAGATACAGTAATGGACCAGGACATGTCAATGCCTCGAGCACCCGTGGATCAAACTGACATCATATCCTTGTTTTAGTGTAATTAAATCTCTTTGGTTGCAAAGAGCCGCGTGATAATAAACAAATAGTTTATTATTATTATTATTATTATTGTGCGTTTTTGCTTAATTGCTTTTGCTTTATTTTTAAGTGTTTTTTTGGTATGGTACTGACACTGATCAAGAACAGTGCTGACAATTTCATTGTCCCATGCATAAATGACAAAATGACACCCCATTCTCATTGATTCGTACAGTGTTGTTGACGCTGTAAAGAAACAGATGCTCACAGGGCTCTTTGCTAGTATGACGAGACTCCATCTACTCTCCAACATCCAACCGATGCTGCTTTCATTGGAAGCGGGGCGCCTAACCCTGCGCACCCCCCCACCCCTGCAAAAACAATACTGTTTCAGCTGCAGCATCTCGTCGGCTAAATGTTTTCGTTAATGGGAGTCATGTTGACTGAGCTGCTGCGCTAATAAGCCGACGTGGTAATTAACTGTAATTTGATGGCATATTTATTGGAACAACAAACATTTTAGAGGAGATATAAGAGACTCTTTGTGCAAAGGAGCACAAACCACGCAGCTGTCAGCTTCAAGTGTGATAATTAGCTGCATTAGCTCATTTACGTATCCATACTTCTCTCTCTTACGCCCAAACACACCTTCCCTTCACTACCTCTCTCCAGGTTTCCGTCTTTACAATCTTCTTTAAAATGTCACACTCCTGTAGTTTCACATTTCGTTTTTTGGATGGTTTCATGTTTACATTTTGGTTTATTTTTAACAGTCGATATTTGGCCGTGACGATCTAAAAAGACAACGGACACAGTTCGGAACAAAGCTGTGAAAATACACAGAGATTTACACACTTTGCAAACTCTCAGCTCCCATTGCTGACATTCCTATTGTCTGTTTCCACTGCTCAGTGGCGGAGCTGTAGATGCAGTGACCTTTCGGACGGACAGAAATACTGCAGCTCACATTTGGACTGAGTTCTAAACACAAGCTGAGGCGGATTACGGGCTGATAAATAATCTCCCTTCACCTCGCCACATTTGTGTTTGCTGCCTTAGCATGACTTCTAAGGACGGGCTGTCCAGGCATACAGAGAACAATAACCAGTTCAGTCTAGACAAACACTGCCTGATATGAGCATCTCCACCCTGCCCTGTGGCGGCGTAGGGAGACATGGATCAACAGAGAATCAAAAGAACCGCCAGCACCTTCTGGCAGACGTCCAATGATGTCTGTAGAGCACGCAGACGTGCTACGCAAACACGCGACAAGAATGATCACAATGAAACATGTGTGGGAACGAGAGTGAGCTCATTTCTTCCACTTTTCCATCTTCCAGGCGACTGACCTTTATTGTCAATGAGGAAGGTGTATGAAGCCAGAGAGTCTTGGTAGTAGGTGACATCCTCCAGGATGTAGGCCAGATTCACGTCCACCCCGACCACACCCAGCAGCAGGTTACCAAAGTAACACGGCCGACTCACGGTCATAATGAAGCCTGAGGAACAAAAAACGTACAGCTTTAGTTTTTGGTTCACCTCCAGGAGATGATGTTTCTCCTTCTCCTCCGCTGACACATAGAACTGAACCAGCTGTGACTTGACATCAGTTGGAATATCTGCTTCACTCACCGTCTCCCATGGGGTCAGAGTACGGCAGGCTGAAGCGAGCCAGGTCGATCATGCGGTTGGGGAGGTTGATGTAGAAACGGCCAACCGTTGTCTCCAAGTTGCTCAGCTGGTTCAGCACCATCATGCTGCCTTTCACAACAGGCATCACGGGGGCTGCCGCAGAGGAACGCTCGCGATCGGAAGTCCGGTCGACGCCATACTTGACAGAATTCTGCTCGGCGAGGTCCCTCAGGAAGGCCAGCTCCTTCAGACCGGTAACTCCCTCTGAACGAAGGGGTGAGAGGGAGAGTTTATCGACATGATGATGGGCTTTGGAGGATTGAGTCAAGCGGGGCTGAAGATCATGTGAACAGGGGAAACAATTTCAATCAGCCGTTTACAGCCGACAGCTCCGAGACATTTCATACGTGTCAGCTTGGACCTGTGATCCCTGTACAATCCCACCGACGACCAAAACAACTGTCGTCCGTCAGGCTTAGAGAGCATGACTCGAATAAACCCGCTCATCGCTGGAAAGAAAAAAATATGCATCGGAAATATCGATGCACACTTTACAAATTAGATTGGGGCTTTGTCTTTCTGAGTCTTTAAAGGTCATTCAGAGGAGATGGGAGCCACGTCGGGTCTGCACGGCTGTCGCATTTGGCATCAACCTCAAACTACTGGGATGGATGGAGTACACAGTATCTGCCTGGATTCAATCACTGACAGGATTACAGCACAATCCCCAGTTAATGCTGAGGCTCTGCTGTGTGGGTCGGCACGCTGGCCGATGAACAGGAGGCCACGTCGTCATGGGTGACGGAGTCAAAGGGGAAATCTTGCTGACAGCACAGGGGTCCTCTTTGCTCCCACCATGTCCTGACACCCAGAACATCGACTGGAGAACTGACAAACTCCTGTTATCGATGAGCACAAAAGATTCAAAATCCAGAATTACTCGTCACACACATTGAAGCCTTGAAACAGAAGGACACATCACTACTGTTTTCTCTGTTGTTTTCTCCGGTGTACAATCATTTCCTTCCGAATATGATTTTTGATGTATTTTGAAACGTCGTTCATCTTCACTCGCTTGCACCAGTTACAGGTCGTGGTTGGGCTGGAGCTGATCCCAGGTGTCAACAGGTGAACGGTGGGGTACACCCTCATCACAGGGCCACATGACGGACAGACGACCATTCATTCACACCGACAGGATATTTAGAGGGACCAAATAACCTCAGCATGCTTCTGGAGGTGGGAACCAGCCAGGGTATCCGGACAGAACACACGCAGACACGGGGAGGGCATGAAAACGCCACAGAAAAAATCCAAGCCAGGCATTGAACAAGGGACCTTCATGCTAAAAGGTGACAGTGCTAAGGACTGTACCTCCGTGTTGCCCTATAAGCCATCAAAACAGAAAAAAATAGATGGCTCTTCTGTATCTGCAAGTAGTGTTTAGAGCAGTTGATGTATTTTTTTCTGATTTTCCTGTTAACAGCTGCACCAGAATGTCAGGGGCAACAGTTAATTCAGGCAACCACACACCGCCGAGGGACTGCTGATCTCCTCCAACAATCAGCACTTCACATTTGGCAGAGGACGCAGAGGACAAGACGCACACACCCGCAGGAGCCCTTTCAGCTGCCGGCAACAGTGTCAGCAACAAAACAAATTTTGTTTTGGATATGCAATGCTAATAAACTCAGAGGACGCGAGGTTTCTACATCCTTTTCATCATGCAGCTCTTTAAACGGCTGAGGTCCTCTGTCAGTCACACACAGTGAGCCAAACAGCCTTTGAAGTCGTGCTCTCTCCTCTCTTAGATGTACCTCATTTCCATTCTGAGATGCAAAAATGATTTGTATTAATGGCGGACTAATGCATGCACGGCAGCAATGAGCGTATGTGTGTGTTGTGGTGGGGGGGGGGGCGGAATCGATGGATGAATGTGAGATTGGAAAAGAAAGAGCTCGCTCTCACACACACACACACACACACACGTATGCACACAGAGAAAACAAAAAGCCTTTGAGGTTCCTGAGCACCTCTCTAACCTCCAGTCCACTCCAGTCCACCTCCAGTCCACCCAAGAACACAGAGAAAGGATATGGAACACACATACTGAGCTCAAAACTGAAGGGAGAACATGTAAAAGTAATAATTTGTCAACAGTTGTGAAGCTAAAATATACGTTTTTAATGTGACTATCCTGAAGAACCAGGTGTTTAAAGATCGGTCACATATAAAAGGTCCGAGCCCTGAATAACACCCAGGTGTTCATTAATAATGATAACCCACATCTGGGCATGTAATAATAATGATATATGCTAATGCTACATAGGACTTAGAAATAAATCTGTTTGGTAATCACAGACGGAAGCGACAAGTGAGCAAACAAAACCCACACACAAAGTTGTCTTGTAATTCGTCTTAAAAATGGCGTCGGACTCAAAAGTGATTTGATTAAACGAGCAGATAATTCGAGAGAGGTTGGCTTCAGCCTCCCGCGGTACACAAAGCACAGTAGGAACAGTTTGTTCAGACGTCGTGTCCCAGAGACTCACCGTTCATCAGCGCGTAAGTGAGGATCATGACCGAGTTGTTGAAGTGTCTGTTTTCTTCTCGGACCACGCTGAGCGTCGCTCTCTTCTCCTGTTCTGACGACTCTCTGGATGTGACGCCCGATGACAGGTAGATAATGACCATGTCTGTCGCTGGCAGGACACAAGCACAAGTAGGATTTATTATGTCGTCAACTGCAAACAAATGTGAAGAGGACCAGAAGCAGTCCTAGTCGTCGTGATGCACCCGCTGGGGTCCATCCCAGTGTCCTACATCTTTCCCATCGCTCTTACTGGTGCTCTGCTTGGTGAGGCTGCTGGTGTTTCGAAGCAGCTGGAAGGCCTTATGGAAGCCCGCCGCGTGCTGCGTGGTGCCATCAGACGCCTTGATGCTGGAGATGAAGGTGGTCATTTTCCTCTTGGTCTCGCTGGTGGCTGGGGACAGCAGGCTCTTATAGCACTGGTCCAGAGAACAGGAGCGAACGGTGTCGGCCACCGACAGGATGGAGATCTGCGCAGGGCACGTTCCTCCTGTTACTATCTCACTCGTGAACCTGTTCTGAGCATGTCTGGATAAATCAAAAAGATACTTTCACTAACCTTGTCGTGCTCATCAATCGCATTCAGGATAACCAGCGCCGAGTCTCTGGCGATCTGAAGTTGTGTGTCAGTCACTGACGCTCCGTGATCCACCATCACGACTATATGTTTGGACTGGGGACGCACTGCAGACACGTACACAGGCCTGCAGCAAACACACACGTCCAGATCAGACACCGACCTGCCAGACTGAACGTTTCTCTGCTCAGACAGACGCATGTGGACAGGACACACACACTGAGGCTGGATCACTGAAGACCAACTGATCATCATCAGTCTACACACAGTACATAACCACGTGAAATTGTCAAATCTGATAAAAATAAAATGCTTCAATAAAAGTTTAAGTTAGATGTGAAAACTGTGAAAACTCCAAGTTTTACCAACAATCTGTCTTATTTCTATTCAAAATATAATATATCATATTTTCAATTTATAAAACCTCTTTACACTTAAAGTAAGACAGATCACCTGAAAAAGTATAGTGTAGTGATGTGTAGTGTGTGTGTTTTTAATCAATTTCCACTTGTTGTCCACAAGCAAATTTTCACTGAAAATAAGAAAGATCTGCTAGTGGAATAAGATTTTTTTTTGCTTGGAATTTTTCTACTTTTGAAGCGAATATTTGGTTGAAACAAGTGAAAATTGTTACTGGAGAGTAATTTTATTAAAAACAAATTAGACATTTTGATTAGAAATAAAACAATATTGTTAAGATTTTGAATTTTTGCAGTGCACTGTCCGCTCTGTACGTGTTTCCTCCTTTCACTGTGTTGAGTTTTCACATCCCTTCCTCTGTTTAACTTGGTGGGGGCGTGGCTAAACTTTGTCTTTATTCCACACCATCACTACCATGTTATTATTATTAATCCAAAACTATGTGTTTGAATACAAACGCGTTCATATATACATTCTATTCATTACTAGAATAATCTCTTTAAAGTGTGTCACAGTATTGGCTGGGGAAAAGGTCCAGTACTTTGTTCACATCAAACCAATAGAACAGCATTGAGAAGCTACAGGAGTCACCATTTTAAACAAGCTGAATATTTTTAAACTCGGTGTACTGTATCCCTTAGAGTGTGTGTTTTTTTAAGCTGCATGTGTATTATCAGCAGGGCCTCCGTGGATTTGGATGTGGTGGTGGTGGTGGTCGGTGTGTGTGTGTGGTCTGCTGGACAATGAGACGCTACCACACGGCGAGGAAGAAGAGCGATGTACGCACAAAGCCTCATTCACACTTGCAGCAGCCCGAACAACATCAGTCTGCTTGTGGATGTCTGCCAGCTCAGACTCACACAGCGAGGGGAAGAAACACATGATTTGAAGGAGAAAGAAAAAACGGAGCTCCAGTGTGAAATACTTCAGGGAGCAAAGGGTGAGACGAGAGAGGAAAGATGGGAGAAAGAGAGGCGTCTTTCAGTGTCGGGCGCATAAAAACCCCACAACACTGGAGGTGTGAAATTCCAACGGGCTTTAGTGGTACTGAGTCACATTCCTGCCGAGGGCATGTGTGGTCAAGGGAGTGTGAAGGCGGCATGCCATCAACATGCCCCCCGCCCCCTCAAGCAACTGGCATCGAGGCAGAGGGCTGAGGAAGAGGAGCAGCGAGGGTGGCAGCTGCTGCTTCAGTCTGGCAGTGAATGCTGCCAAATAGTATGAATGTCATTGTCACACGTCTGACATAGCAACAAGTGATGAAGCTGAATTACAACAGAGGAGGAATGAAACCACGAAACCACGGGACAGGCGGCGTCCAACCTGCTGCGGTGCTCGTAACTTCCTTTACAGTGGAACTTGTGGGCAGGAAACACGGTGAAGATTCCCTCCTCGGAGCTGAAGTACTGCCACTTTATCCCCGGGTTGGACTTCAGGTTGTCGGCCAACACTGCAACACACAGACAGAGCAAACACTGAGATCTGCACACCAGGGAAAAACAAGGCCCCGCCTCAGAATGTTTGTTCATCCTGAAACCAGGAGAACTCCACAGTAAACTGACAGAAACCAAACCAAACCTATTCAAAGTTTCATATTTTAAAGTGAATTAAAGCACTTCATGTCATGACAGCCAGTTGTTATCTGCATCATCTGATTATATTCTGCATAAGTCAATAGTTAGATTCAGCTGTTTTAATTAAAGAACTTTTGTCTCTACTACTTCCTGAAGACTCACGAGCTGAAACTGTGTAACACAAAGCTTCTTAGTCAAGTGTGTACGAGTGTCCTGAAAGGTGCCTTTAAATAAAATGTATTATCATTGTTACGATAAATGTTATGGCAACTCAGCAGTGTGAGGTTACGAGACCAGTTTGAGCATCTTTGAGCAATACGGAGATGGGGGATCTGCTATCGCGTTGTCATGTGTCTTTTTCACACTAGATTTCGACCATGTGTTGTTCAAAGTAAAACGTGTTTTTTTTCTTTTTTTCCCAGCCTGTCAAACGTCCAGTCCAGACCTCTGCAGTCCATTCAGTCACGGCGAGGAGCTGCTCAAACGGCTGTTTGTTCTGACACACAGTTTATGGGGCACAGAGTCAACAATATCCTCACAGAGATCCCGTCACAAAGCTGGCAACTTCCTGTTCGCTCGGCGCAACACAAAACAGCCTTTCACAAAGGGACGCAGAGGGGCGGAGGGATAATTACACAAATTTTGAGCCCTGAAACAGCAAACGGTTCCGACAGAGAGGCCTCAGAGCCGCTGCGGAGGACAAGATTTAAATACCATGAAGCTTTTATTTGAATTCACAGGATGAGCGATCCCCAGCGACAGTCAACATTTCAGTAATCAACTCTTTATCCTTATAAATTATAATAAAATGATGCACGTCATTATAAAACAAGAATTAACAATGTGACTTTTACGTGAGAGCAAATATATTCAAATATCGTTTCATTTACTTTAGTAATACAAACTGTACTTTACCACAACTAATAATCATTCATCTTCAGTCACAGGCTACTGTCTGCGTGCAGCATCTGTTGATTTTTCTTATTCAGGTGTTTGGTTTTCTTCAAGTCTTTATTAACTACTTGCCAAGACAAGCATTGGCAGACATGCTAACACTGAATCCTGCAGGTCAGCTGCTTCTAAATGGCCCCAAACTGTGATTCTTGGCTTGTGATTTAATCACCTGCTCTCACAAACGCTACCAGCCAAAGACATTTGTTTTTCTGAAGCTGTGGGTGAAAATAAAATCAAATATTTAGCTAAAACTGCAATCCAACGCACATTCTAAGCACACAAACAAATAAAGGACATTATCCTATCTGCCAAACATCACACATAACACCATTGGGTTGTTTTTGTACTACGACACGCCACGGCGGGATGTCGCACACCATCCCTCTCCGCGGTGACTCCATCCACCTCTGCGGCTCATGTAAACAGGAACCACTCAGTTGTGTTGACAGTGGAAGAAGGGCTCTGTAAACATGTGTCAGCCGACAGTTTTCCAGCCGGCAAGCGATGTTTGGATTTCCCAGAAACAGACGGACAAAGCAGTGCAGGACCTGAATGACATCCACTTTCGGCTAACTGCTGACCAACGCGCTCTGATCCCTGCTTCAACATGTACAATCCTCCTACACTCGGAATTGTAAGAACCAAACAAGAAGGGTCCCGACTGTAGAATCGACATCCAATCAAACTCACAGCACCTCTGCTCCTCCAGTCTGAGGAGTTTTCATGAAAAGAAATCGGTTGGTGTGTATTTGATGCAAAGTACCTAAACTATATTTCACTCACGTCGACCTGCAGAGGGCAGTAAAACACAGACGTCATTGAATTTAATTGGCATTATTTTTGAGTAGTGGGTTTTAATATGGATAATAACAATAATAATACATAGTTTATAATATGTAATACCCACAGTTTTCATTAACTTAAAGGAACAGGGAAAATGGATGGATGGAAGAGAAAAGAGGGATCAAAATGACTCCGCCTCTTATCTGTCTGTCTTTTGGCTGCTGCCTGCTGGTATCTATTAATGCACCTCTCTCCTACCTTGTCCTTCCTCCCCAAAATGATACAATTACTCCATTTCATCAGTTCTCAGCCCTCTTTCTTCCCCTTCATTCATCATTCTCTCCCCCCAATTATCCCTCCCCTCCCTCTGTAGCTGCTTGTTTAGACTGGTCTGAGACAAATTGGACAGAATGAATATGTTGGGAGCAGGGGGTCAAGGAGGGCTGAGTGTGAGGGGACGGGGAGAGGAGAGGCGCAGGGGGAACTCAAACTCAAGGAAAATAAAAAGCACGGTGACGCTGATGGCTTGTGAATGGCAGTGATTACGAGAGCTTTGCAGAGAGGTGGAAGGCAGGGACATCACTAAAACCCAGCCTGTAATGGACCGGTTCGCGTTTCCGTTGGCTTCAAACAGGAAAACACATGAGAAAGTGTTTATAGCTCGTCCACAATCACAAATGTGGAAGTACATAGCTGCGGTACTGAGTGTGGATCGAAAGGGAGCTTTAATAAAGTCTTTCCATATAAGAACTCACACACAAGTCTGACTGCATTTGTTTTTATTTAGGTTTTCTGCGAGTCTGCTGGTGCTGGTTGAATTGATGAGCTGAGTTTAAAGAAGGTGTGAAATATCCCTGTAAATTATGAGACAGGATGGCAAGAGAACACAAAACAGAGTTTGCTGTGATCAAACACAGGCTGAAGAGACGAGCAGGTTTGATCCAACGCCAAAACAAAACATATTGTTTATCATTTCTTTCTCTTGTGACTCATGAGGCTGCATGTGATGTAAGAAAACAGTATAAATCTGATCATACCTAATTATGTTTGAGGGCCAGGGAGGACAGAAACTGAACTGATTAAACATTAACAGGTTCGTGGCTGATTTCAGGCTTTAAACACCATTTTCAAAGAAGAAAAGACAGAGAAAGGAAGGCGTAGACATGAGGAGACATGAGGCAGTAACAAACCTGAGTTAAGGTCTCGTCCAGGGTTGAACGCTCGGCTGTTGACGGTGGGTGAAAGTCGGTCGCAGCAGATGGTCTTGGAGACGTTGGTATTGAAGTTTCCATCAAACCTAAACACACAAACATGCGACACGTGAGAATTTACAGAGAATACGCTGCTTGTTTGTTGGTGAAGCTCTGGGTCTTTCAACCAGTGTGGTTCATAATACTGAAGTTTTGTCAGTATTTCTTTGATCTTCTTTGATTAAGTGAATCTGTGATCTGCTGCCTGGACGTCAAGCGACACAAAGGGTCATGGTGTGTGTAAACCCACGTTCTTATGGTTGGCGCTGAGACTCGTCACTCGCCCAAGGACGAGTATCATTAGAAGAGATGTTGCTTAATAACCCAGTCATGTCCCATCAGTGCACACGCATGCACACACACGCACACAGGCGTGCGATGAGGAGATGCAAAGAGTGTGTTGGAATCTTTTTAGTGTTAATCAACAACATGTGTAGCAGTGTTATATAAATATTGTGCGTGTGTGTGTGTCCATATCTGTGGAGTTTAGAGCCGACTTGTGTGTGTGTGTGTGTGTGTGTGTGTGTGTGTGTGTGTGTGTGTGTGTGTGTGTGTGTGTGTGTGTGTGTGGT
>CAAKHB010007025.1:45683-59515 GCA_901007665.1 Aeoliscus strigatus
TGGGGGGGTAGGGGTGGAAGAGGAGTGTGTGTGTGTGTGGTGGGGGTGGGGGGTTTGCCAGAACTTGACTTTTAATGGAGTGAAACCAGAAACTTCTCACCATGCAAGTTTAAGCTTCGGTTTCAGTTTGCCACAGCACAGACAAAGCTGTCCATTCCTACCTGCACTGCACAGATTAACCACACTCTCCAAAACACCACACACACACACACACACACACACACACACACACACCCTGTACGGTTTTGTTTTAGCCGCTGACAGCAATGGGAAGAACGGGAAAACCCTGAGGTCCAGCGCTGAAGTTTTCTGATGGTTCGCCAGAAAAGAATCCAACCACATTCACTGGCAGCAGCATTTTACGCTGAGACGAGACTCCGCTTAGATCGCCGGGTGGAGATCAGTACAGAATATGGAAAATAAGAGCCGGAGAACTAGGAAAAAGGCCATAGGGACGTCCCCTCACCTTCCCTCAGATTGTATTCATCTCATTACACAATCAGCCTGTCTCATCTTTAATGGAAAAAAGAAAAAGAAAGTTGCTCCTGCGTCTACTGATGAAAGGTCTTCAATATTTGATCAATAATATAGTTATAGATCGTCTTGAAAAGCAACATCAACAAATAATGAAGGCTGAAACACAAAAGCATGGAGAGAATGTGGATCACCTGAGAGCATCAGACGTTATCAGGTGGGTTTGGATTGATTTTCATTCATATTTGAACAACACACAGTGTGGAGATGAAACCCAAAACACTTCAGGACCCCGATACAGTCGATACCCACTAGTATTTTAAAAGTGGCAGGAACAGTGACACTGAATTATGCTCTTGCCTTATTAACCCAAACCATTCCAGATCTGGGACTCTTGAAGTCCACTGATGGATTTAAAACAAATGGGCTGCGTGGCCAATCAGCTACCAGCCGGTTGATTTCCTGGTTTCCCCTCCGGCAGCGTACATCAACAAGTGAAACCAAGTGAGACAAGTAAAAACAGACCCCGGAACAGACACAGATCATGAGCTGCTAGACAGGACTGAAAATCTGACAAAATAATGAATTTCCAGTGTCTGACTTTTTGTGCACCTCCCCCTCTGCAGAGCCACTCCTAATTGAACCTCGCTTTGGCTCGAGGACATTGTCCCTCTGTCTGAAGAGAAGGAGCGAGCCAACTGTGCCAGCGCTATCCTCTGAACTGCTGGCGCCTTCCTCAAGACTGTTTGAGATAAAATATTTGGGCAGTCAGTGAGCTCACTGTGGAAATAAAATGGTTTAATCTAAATCTCCAAGTGAGAGAAATGCTGCGCCGGGTGATGGCGAGTTAAACCCAAAATTGATCTATAGCTCGTTAGATGTGAATGACACCTACATGAAGGGTTAGTGTGAGAGTGAAATGTGGACGTCTTGGTGACATAGATCAGCACTTTTCACCATTTTCTTGATAGATTGATGAAATAATGAAGCAGGCTGCAATTAGTTTAAAAAAAAGAGAAAGAACAATGCTGCTGGGCCACTTTGAGTTGGCTCTGGGTGAGTAAATATCTGCACGGATGTGAGACACTGATACAGATGGATACACCGGAGCACACACACACACAGGAGCAAACCAAACATCAACCTGTCTGTTCTTGCTGGTGGCTGTTTACCAGTCTGTCACTCCTCCAACATCCCACAAGCACAAACACACACAATCACATTTGTCTGCACGCATCATGTGTGGGTGCTGCCACACAGACCAAAGACATTCTGTGCATACACAATGTTTGGGCTGGGGGAGGTCATTTAAAAAAAAAAAAAAGAAAACACCAAAAAACCTTCAAGCCATCTGACAGCAGCTCTGCACTCACATCGAGAGCAAGACAGCACAGATGAGTAGAAAAACAAAAAGAGAAGTTCAAAGCTGGAGCAGCTGTAGAGTCTTAACTCCCCCTCAATGGTGTGTGTGTGTGTGTGTGCACTGATGAAATGAACTCTCCACAGAATCACAAACAGACAACATCCATGACATATGTGCACACGCACACACACACACACACACACACACACACACACGAGAAGCCTTTGTTACTCACCTGCTGCACCTCCGTCTCTCCGTTTGATGTCTTCTCAGTGTACACAAACGAGTTGAAAATCCTCTGTGGGGAGACACAAGCAGAGACGGAGGAGTTGGGTCAATACCAGGATCCAATCACTGGAAGCTGCCTCCCGAGGAGACTGAGGAGTCAGCTGATCCATTTGTGAATTTATTATTACAATTCAAATAAAACAAAAATATTTCATATGCCACGCCACATTTGCATCCAGTCAAACCGTGAATACCCGTGACTGCGTTATTTAACCCTCTCACCTTCCACTGCAGCTTCAAACCAGAGCTGATGGACGATGAAATAATTTCTAAATCACAGGAATTGGAATCACTGGATTGGAAAGAAAGTGTCATAACGTAGGTAAACAAATAAAAAGTTGTACTGCTACAGACACGCTCCAGGGAATCACACTGTACAAGTGGAAGGTTGCCTATTGGCTGAGAATGAGCATTGTCTGTCCTACATTTCAACTTACTCTGAGATTCAGGATTTGTGCATTGACCTATTTCCTGCCTAAATGAACGTTGCCACTGCTGAGAAATATGTAACAAATATTTAACTGGTGGTGACTGGAATGTAAATCGGCGTTCTACATGTGCATCGCTAGTTTCAAGATCCACGTGAGCAGCGGATTATATCAAATAAGTTCATTATTGATGGACAAAACTGTTCTTTTAGGTGTGCTCAATCATTAGAATACGTTCAGTATAAAGATTTGTTCAAAACATCAGATTCACCCGCAGAGCTGTCAAATGAACAAATCTTTTCAGTAAGTGATTCAGTACAGTTCGTTCACTCAAATCTTTTGAATGAATTGTTGGTCAACAGGACAATACTAGGGTTTATAAGCCTTCTATTTACAGATAACATGGTTCCAGCGTCCCATCGTAGATGTAAAACAATAAAATAACAACAAATCATGTGAAACGAGCATCTGTAGACATTTATATTCCTGTTACAGCGAATGACAAACAGACTTTATTCCACACAACCAACCAGTAGACTGAAACAGAATGTCCTGTGGTTTGCATCGGTGTCTAAAGTGGAAGATGGTTCATCTGTCTGAGTCTGGAAACAAAAGTTTTTATGAGCCTGAAGTACAAGTTTCATATGAAATAAGCAGTGTCCTGGTGTGACCTCTGGACAGCCAATGAAATAAAGCGTTTTAAAAATAAAAATCGGGAAATAGAGCATTTTATTAATCACAATTTTGCAATTAGCGGTTTTGGGGTTTTTTTGTTTACTTGATTTGTTGCATTAAACCAATCTTCCAAATGTGAAAATAATTGACTAAATATGCCCATTTCAGTGAGCATGCACTGAATAAAAAATAATCGAATAATACAACAGCTTTTACCAAGCTCTCCAGTGTTGGTCTGATGTGTTGTTTTTTTTTTATTCAGTATCTCCTTTGGTCAGTGACATCAGTGAATTTCCTTCATTTGCACACATTAATATTTCATTAATTACAACTGAGAGTTAAGACTGTCAATGCACTCACACAATCAGATCAACTACTACCAAAGGAGGAAAATGGGTGGAGAAAAACAGGCAGCAGACTTGAGTCTTTTCCCAACTAAGCAAGCAATCCTACGAAGTCTGGAACAACCCCTGACCAGAGAAAACTCCTGCTGCTGATTAGCTGCAGTTAGCCGTCTTTCCCCAGTGCCTCGGCTGTTTGTTGTCAGAGCTGCTTTGCGGTTTTCACAGCTATGGAGCAGCCAGGGAGGAATGCTCGCCTGTGAAACCTGAGAGGCCTGAGGTTGTCCTGGCCACTGTGGGCTTGTGGCCTTCGCTGACCCATAATCAAACACTGACTCGTATAGAGACTCAGGGAGAACACTACAGTTTCAGGGGCGTACTCAAGACTTCAACACAACAGTAACTTTCAGATGGAATTGTTGAGTATTTAGGCAGAATTTGTGGTATGGGTGGCTGCTCTATTCCTGTTTACCCACTGTAGAAACAACCAACGGAAATACAGCTTGTCTGTTATCATCTGCCTGACAGATGGAAGAGAGAAATGAACAAGATTATGTAATTTCTCTGTTATCGTTTCTGAGTAATTAATGAATAACATTTTTTCAAAAGAGTTAAAATACTTCTGAAGGATATATCCTTGGTTACCAAGATGCTCACTGAAGATAAAGGATCCAGGTGCCTTTTCCAACACTAAGCCCTGGAGCAATGCTCTCCAACTCCCCTCCACTGATCACAGAGTACCGACCTTTGTCTCATTAGGCCATTTCTTAAATCCATCCAGCACGGGGTTAATCCCGACCACAGATGAGTGCTTCACAGGAATGGCTAAAGCTCAGCAGAGGCTCAAGCTGAAACTTATTTCAATCTTGTTGTTACTATTGTTGATTTTCAGATCTGGGACTCGACTTGTTTGTCAGAATACATGGAGAGTAGAAGCACTCTTCCATTCGTTTGAATCCATTTAATTGGCTCTAGCATCGGACTCTCTTGAGAACTCTCCCAAGAGGCTCTTCTCCGGTAAAGTGGCTCTTTTGTTCTTAGTGGAGCGGTGAGTAAAATCCAGATAGATGACTGACAATATCAGCCTAAAGACCCCGGCTTAGAGAATCAGCCATGTGTGTTTGCAGTGGAAACAAATGGAGAAATGAGAAGCAATTGTGAGCCACCTAGAGGGAAATGAGTGAGGGAAAGAGGAGGCAAAGGGAGAGGTGGGGAAGGAAGGAGCGTAGAGGACACAAGGGCCATGTGCAGTTACTGTGCTGAATCAAAAATACACAAATAAGTTATTCATCCGTCCTCACAGGCGTCGTGTGAGTGTTGCTGTGAGCTGCTTTCATCTGGAAATGAACTGAGGAGCACACACACACATTCATCCTGGGTTTAGGATGTGTTGACCAGTGGTCTGATGTTTATCCGTCAACAAAGTCACTTAATTGTGGGCATGTTGTGTCAAAGAGGCGATGTATCATCCTGTTATATGGGAGTCTGCTGAGTGATGGCTGTGGTACAGTAGAGGCTGCTAATTGTAGAGAGACAGAGACACACACACAGGCCCAAGATACTTCCATACAACTGACAGATAAAAGCCCAAAGCCCAGAATACAGTAACTGCTGCTTCCTCCATGTTGCTGCTGTACATCTCAGTCTCTTTTACTTACTTACTAGTACCCCCCCACCCCCGATCCCGCCCCCCGTCGTCCTCCCTGCCCCCAGCCAACTCTCCGCTCATTGCACTACAAAGGGCTGGAGCTGGTGCAGCATCAGAGCGTCGCCTCTCATGTTCATGCACCCCCCACCCACCCATGTCAAACAGAAATTAATTTGGAAGCCAATGGTTTTGTTTTATTATGACACACATATGATGTGGAAACAAGAAGCCTTGTGATAAAAGGTGCAAGTGTCTACAAATACCATGTCATGTAACCCTTGTAAGTTGTAATGAATATACATGTGTGCCTGGAGACAGCTTTCAATTCTTCCCATTTGATATGGGACCAGGTACTGCAGGCAACTAAAGTTCAGCTGGTCATATTAATACTTTAGCTCCTACACAAATGGATCTAAACTGACTAAGAGACCATATAAAAGGAGTAAAAAGGGGAGGAGCAGTTCTGCCGGCAGAGACACGTCTAATCTGGATCTCTAAATGTGTCCATTATGGCCACTGAGAAACCAAACCATCACTAATTAGGTACGTCTCTATTTCAGTTCAGTGGAGCAGGCTAACTAATTCAATGACAGTCCAACAGGCTGCCAACTGCTTGCATGTACAGGGGTTCTGGAGGTCAATTTCATTTACTTGAATCTTATGTACGGACCACCTGAGGCTGTTAGTGTCGCCCACACACGGTGTTCGAATGAGGAGTACATGTTTGTGTGCTGAAGCACTAGTCAAAGGACTAACAGGCTTCATTCTCATCCACTATGCTCTAATTTCCAGTACTTTCCAGGACTGTTTGTGTGGTTATGGACGTTCATGCGCACTTTTCACAATGACCAAAATAGGACTTTGGTTACACGCTTGTAAAATTCTAACTTGGATGTCAGGGTGATGTTCCTTCACGCTGTAATGGGTAAAACAGTGTGTTCTTTAAAAAAAAACATTCAGAACTCTCAAGCTGCCCTTAGCTACTTAGAGCAACACTGAAGGTTCATGGTTAATCAGGCCTGTTTAATGCAGCAGATCAGATAAAATAAAGATGATCATCAGCATGTTTGCCCCAAATAGTGTGAAAAATCCATTTAATCAGCAAATGACTTGAAATTGACACTGCGGTTGGCAAAATGCACAGACTTGCTTGGCTCTGCAGCTAATCATCACCTGGTCTATGTGAACAGCGCCCGATCAGAATCCCAAAGCGTCACGTACACAGACATAGTTACTGCAAGACACCAAAAGTCTACAGATGCTACAGATATTATCCCCCTGGAATGGAAAAGAATGCAAAGGGCTCAGTCCATCAACTTCACTTTATCTTCCTCTCCCTCATTCAACCAGTGTCTCGTGTCCAGTCTGACGGGGAGGGTGAAGCCTGTCGGCTATCAGGTGCTGTGGTTCTGAAATAACAAGACCCCCTTTTGTCCAAACACTGTCAGGGCGCGGGGCAGAGTCACCACCACGCAGATCCCAACAGCCTCCCTTCCACCCCCTACACCTACCCGAGAGGCTCTCACTCTCAGCCGGGGATGTTTGCACGCCCTCTCCACCAGACAGGATATAATGCTTTCCACATGTGAGTGAAAAAAAAGAGGGAATAGGGGTTGGAGGGGTGAGGGGTGAGGGGGAAGGAAAGGGGCGACAGGAGAACTATGGAAAAGTAGGGCTGGGTCGACTGCGAGGAGGAAAGAGAACAGAATGATGGTGGAGTAGCTTCGTTTTAGTTGGCGATTTGGCTCTGAGAGCAGAAGACAAAATAAGGAACTTTATCCATTCAATCCCACAGTAAACTGAACTACAGATAATTTTTGCTTTAATAAGAGCACGCTGCATTATTGAAATTGTCCTTTTACCACTGGTTTGCCTCCTGCAGGAGAGACAACAGTAATGAAGCGACTGAATTGTGGTTTAACCACGGCCCAAAATTAAACCGTGACTCAAATGAAAGATACAAGTTAAGCAGTTTATGTCAATGAGGTCTTTTCCTCTCTCGACCACTTAAATGAGAGTCACAGCATCAAACAATCTAATTGCAGAGGGGAGGGCGGGGAGTGGGCAACCACACACACAGACACACACACACAGCGTCAGCTAGGAAAGGCCTTTAAATTGTCTGACCTTCAATGACATTGACGGTGTTAAAAAGAAGTACTGACACTGGAATGTTCCAAATTATTTGCTCAAGGTTCACTCACTGAAGACTGAAGTGTGTGTGGCAGGAGGCATCGTATGCAAATCATTAGCTGTGGCCCTTTGATGCAAAACCAAGATATATTTTGAAAAAACGCCACAGGCCACACAAACCCCAACTAATCATTCTTGGCTAATTAGAAATACTAAAACCTTGAATAATCTGCTGCAAAGTGTATTAGGGGCCAGGAATCTGATTATCTAAACATGACTTTGCCTTTCCGGGCAAAGTTTCAGATAGAAAGTAGCAACAAGCTTAGTATGCAGTAGCATTCGCCCCTGGCCTGCAGTGCATTATGGGAGTAGCGACGTGCTGTTAAAGTGGAGCCAATGTGAAAATGTTCCAAAGGGAGATCAAAGCTGCATACCTGAGCACATCCATTATGCTGATAAAATCTGGAGGTGAAAGAGGCCCCAAAAGAAAACCTCACACAGTGGTCAAAAGTAGTTCAATACAGGGACGCAAGATAACCAGACGATTCTGTGTTTGTACAGGAGCCTGGAGTGGTTCTCATATAAAGGTTAATAAATGTGATGTGTGTTCTCATGGTATGACCGGCCGTGAGATTATTGGTGTTAAACCTCCAGACACATTACAGCCATCCAAAACACACAAAATCACATTTTTAATCACATAATGTCAGCAAGTCATGTGACAAAGGGGAATCTCTGCAGAATGCATCTGCAGATGGCTTATAAAACACAGGGCATAAAACAATGGATGCTGACTTGTTCATGAGGCCAGTTTAAGTTTATCACATAACCAAACTAAACACTTTCTGAGTCTGCCAGCGGCCCTGGCACCACGGCTCCCAGTCACACCCTGGTGACACGCACTGTCACCGCCAAAGGTTCATACCTACGCTTTTAGCTGAATGTCGAGGTGTCAAAAAGATGAGGGACAATGTGTGAAAGGAACCAGACCGATAAATTGAATCAAGGTCATAGCGGCCAAAGCAGAAGATGTACAGACGGACGCCTGCACCGTCTGCATTATCTTGGATTATCTTTGCATTCCTGGAATGTGTGGTGGAGTTTAACTTTGTGTTGATGGTGACTTTTTTAATGGGCTGTATCATCAGGGTAACTTGTGTTCACTGGAGAGACAACATCATTCTGACTGACCGATCAATCACCATTTCTCCAACATCCTGTGCACAGATACGGCTACAGACACTGAAGGACAGAGGGCAAAACAAAAACACTGAGAAGAAAAGGGGGTTTACCAGAATGCACCGAAAGTCGTATGTGAGCTGAGACCTGCGACTATGAGGGACAAGCATGATTAATGTGAAGAAGAGAAGTACAGCGCAGAGAGATGGGAAAGAGACACAGAAAGGACATTCAGGACAGCGAGGGGGAAAAAAAAAAGTCTGGGTGGTCTCCCTCTCAGGTTTTCGAGCACAATGTGAGATCATGTCTGGCCACTGAGGTTAAGGTCTCTCTTTAGACAAGACACTTTGTTCTACTTCATGTCCTCTTTATGCACTTATACACAGATTAAAGAGGCATGGGTCACTACAGACAGCCTGATACTGATATCGTCAAACCTCTGATGTTACCACTGCTGACGTGACTTTATGCTAAAGTCACTTTTATATAGATCATCTCAGGACAATTCAGAGAAACTCACTGTCAACATGTATTCATTGAGAATATTTCGTTTGCTCGAGTTGGAGAACAAGCACATTCTATGTGGGAGGAACTCACTGTGACTTACTTACTGTAGCAGAAATGGAAAATGTGCTTGCGTACTGTTCATGTAAGGGTACATGTGTCGTGGCATAACAGCACAGCGTTAATCTGTACGGCATGAGATGATTAACTGGACTCAAGATTTGTGTTGGCCGCTCCATGTGCCGAGGGAGACAGCCTGGGAGCTGCGGTGAGGAAGAAAAACATCAGCCCATACCTGGCTACATTACAGAAACACATACTCCTGCATATTCATGAACAACCATGCGGAGAAAAAGATGACACATTTCTAGAAAATGCCTCCAAAAGGCAATCAACACAACTCGCACGCTACTGCGTGAAATCGACTAGTTTATACTATGACCTGTTTGGCGTAGTCATTGCTCCGCCACCATACACAAGCCAACGCAATCGGCAACTCAAGGAGAGGATAGTTTATGAGCAAATGTGCCAAATAAAACTCATAAAATATATGCACATTAAACAAACATTTTTATCTGTGTGGCAGTTTTGTAACTCACCGGGTTACACATAAATGTGGTGTGGGGAAAGTCAAAATAAGCGAAGGGCAGTTAAACTCTGGAACAGGTACAGAATAAGTGATTCAGGCTGAAAGATTTCCCTGTTAAGTAATCGACAATGAGTGAAAGCCTTCATGAACTAGCTTTAAGTTTGACCTTCTAAAACTGATACCTTAGGAAATGAGTCTAAAAATAAAAGTACAGAGAAGGTGTGGGGGGCTCTCTGGTGGGGCACCTGTTGGTTCTGGCTCCAGTTATGTTCAGGTCAAATTCCCCACAGTCTTACACATACACGCCTTTACTAGAAACTCTCAATGCCTTTTCCAAGTGAGGAATATCAACTTCAGACAGACAAAATCAATTTCAATTAGCAGCTGAAACTCAAGATAGACATGACCCACTAATCTTTTACACACTTGTCTCTTGCATATTTTTTAAGTTGCCTGCCCACCAAAATAAAACACGACTTTTTGGACATCATTAGCTTGATTTTAATTCTACATAGTCTGTCTCATAGCTATATAGAAGGACAAGCTAAAGGCTGGAATTCTTAGTAAGATAAATATAAGTTTCAGTGGCTTCACAATATGCTATGCTATAATGCATTTGCTAGCTTTCTTAACCGTTTCTTCCAGATATGTTCCTAACTCACTTATACTCCCGACTGCATTAAATAAATAGCCCAGAAACTTCAAGTTGTACAGCAAACAACAGTAGTATTCTCAAGGCTGAAGTGTAAGAGGGCACAATAAATAGAACACGTGTGCAGAAATATAAATTTGATTAGTTCTTTACATTTTTCTACTAGCATGTGGATACAATATCTAGATATTTAAATGCCCACAGATGCACACTGAATTTCCCCAGCAGGTTAAGCCATGACTACAAGGGGTATGAGCTGAATATGCATCCGCTTTTATTCCTTCTCGTCTCCGGATTCTGGAGCCAAACATTGTTATGTGCGGAAACGAGACGGAGGCGGTCCCCCGGGGACATTCACAAGTTTCAGGTATGTAAATGATGAGTGTCTTTGCTGTTGTGAATGTGATGAGACAGACCGCAGAGGAAGGAGGATGCATATGACAGCTTCTCTCAGAGAATCTTCCATTTCCTGCTACGACAGTCAATCCCAATAGCTGATATGGAGCCTCATTAAATGGTGTGGTCGTTGATATGCTGGCATGTGTAATTATATCCTTTTATATCAATACTGATAAACTATACTGAGTCGACTTCAATGAAATCAAGGCTGGAAACTCAACATTACCTAATGAGTTCCATGGTATAATAGCATCTCAGCGTATATGCCAGAGTTAGCACGTCTCTATTATCTCAATGAGATCACTCAACCTCCTCCCACACACAACCAAAGGAATGTAAACCAACACATTACTACCTTTACACACACACTGGCACAAGCACGCACACACACACACACACACACAGGTACTTCCTCTTGCATTCCCACAGAGCTCAGTATCAGTGAAACAGCCCTTTCACACACAGGCCGCGTAACTGACGGATTAACATTTGCGGGAAAAGTAAAGAGATCTGGCCTGTTCGCACGATCACCCAAAGAACCCCTTCAGCTGGAAGGTTGGAAAACAGAGCACGCTGTTGAATGTTTAGCTTTTAGGGCTGTGGTGACTCCAACACTGTGCCGGACAACATCAGAAAGCGCTTTATCAATTCGCAGGAGTGCTGGAATTGTGTGAAACTGAGATGCTCTGGCGTTCTTGGACATGATTCCAGACGATGGACATCTTGGGCCATGACAGCGTTAATTCCTGCATAAACATGAAAAGTCTAGAAAATGCGCAGAAAAGGATGTGTGTGAGAAACAGCATTTGTCTCTTGTTCACAGCTTCCAAGAGTTGCCAGCAGAAATCCCAGCTGGATGCAGTGCCAGAGAGAGAGAGAGAGAGAGAGCCGTGAGCAGTGAGACGGCCTGGATGGAGAAAAAAGCCTGGGAGATTGACGGTTGGGGAAGAGTCCAGAGGTTTGGATTAGACAATTAGATAAAATAAGACTTCCTGTTTTTCTTTATGTCTGTTGTGCTCGTTACTGCTTTGGATGAGCTCTTTCTATTCTATTTTAAAAATCCAAAAATGATTACAAAAATAGAGAAACAGACCGACGAGCTTTGCCACTGGCTCAACATTAGACCTCACAGCATCGCAGCTGAATTGGCAGTTCAACAGACAGACAATGGGAGACAGTCATTCCCCAAAGTGGAGTATTCTACTTTGACACTGCATGAGAAAAACATTAGATGTGAGATGGGGAAAAAAATCACCATTTGAAACATCTTAACTAGCAAAATGACGTCTGTGGTAATAGTCAGCCATCCCCGTCGTAGTGGTGCAGGTTGAACTTGACTCAGCAGGCAATTTGTGGCATTCGGTTTCCTAACCTGGCTTGTTGATGTATCAATTATAATAAATCTGAATCTTTGTCGGAAGCATTGTCCTTCAGCTGCCCAAGTATCTTGAGTTCAGTCTTGATGGAATTTCTTCAACGTTTAGAAGGATCTACTAGATCTAACCACACTGCCTTCACACATCAGCAAGAAGCAGAGCCAACAACACACACACTCTACATTTTCATCAAATTCCCCTGGGACCTTTTCAATAAAACCAGCACACAACAAAGAAATCCGTCAAAGATACAACAAGGGCTCAGTGAGTGTCAGTGAGTGGTACACAGACCCGTGGACAGTCGTGTCTCATTCTCAGTGAATACTGACGCTACAACTAAAGTTTTCCATGTTCCAATAAACATTACTCCACAACTCTCTTTCCATGTATTCATAAACAAAATGAAAGCTGGCAGTGCAACTGATAGAGTATTTCCAATTTTAACTTAACACAAATTGGGAGTGGTAATGGATCTGATTTTCTTCCCCACAGCAACCACTGTGTGTACAAAAGCTCACACGGGCTCCTTTCCAGATAAAAATGAAAGCGGAATCCTTTATTGGTGTGTCTGGTCTTCGTTTGCCTACCATTAAGACCCAAAATGTGGAGGAAACCTCACAGATGTAAAATAACACTAGCAGTCTTTCAGTGAAATGGCTTGTTGGACTGTGGTTGTCAAACAACACTGGTTTCACATTCCATGTACTGACTCATGTGAATGTGGTTAGCCCATAAAATTAGCAACTTTGGCCAGGCTTTCCATTAAGTCTCATCCTCGATGAACTACAACTGGGGGTAAATTTCAACTAGAGGATTTTTATTAATTGTTTTAATTTTTTAAAAAAAAACAACAAACAGGTCAAATTCTGTGGCCAATAAAGCCATCAGGAGAAAACCAAGACTTCAAGACTAGTCTGGCTTTCTGTATGCTTGTCTTCCTTTTCTTATGAGTCAGACCTGAACAAATAGGCTACTTGTTTAGCAGACACACACCTGAACACAACAGCGGCTTTGAGTCTGATGTGTGTATAGGTAGAGACAGAGATGGGGTAAGAAGTCTGAAGCGCTCCTATTTTTCATCTTGCACTCAAAGCCCTGACACTCCTCTCTACCTAATTAGCAAGCTGGATCACGTTTTCTCTACCGGAATAAAAACACAGCAGTTCTTTTCATCTTCCCATCCAGCATTATCTTACAGACACGGAAGTAGAAAGTCAAAAGTTCACCCGGTTGGTTGAGGTCACTTCCCTGACTCATCTTCAAAGGAAGCGAACTAGCCAAAGACAAAAGGCATCGGGCCTCATTTCACACACGACCAACCACTAGTACAATTAAAACAAGGCAAGAATGGGAAGCAGAGGAGAGGAGAAAAGGATGGTGCAGAAGACAAAGACCAAAAAGAAGCTGAAGGCTGTAAAGCAGGCGACATCTTTGTCTGACTCATTTCAAGGCCCAAAGGAAAAACGAGGGGGAAAAAACCTGCTGAGAAAGACTTTGTCTTCTTTTTCTACAGTCTGCCACATAAGAAATCTCAAACAAAACACAACGAATGAGGATGAAAGTGGGAGACTAAATAATGTGAAGCCCTTCACCAAAGAATTTTGTTTAAAAGACACCCCGCTGACATTTGACCACTAGTTTGATGCTTTTCTGAAGAGTTGCTTTCTGCTACAGTTGAAAACCAAACCTGTCAGGTTCCATAAACGAAGCCACCAATACACTTCAGGCTGTTGTAAAGTTGAAAAGTGCAGGATAATACCGGCTCAGAGCAGAGTAAATTAAA
>CAAKHB010007025.1:59535-92837 GCA_901007665.1 Aeoliscus strigatus
GACCACTAGTTTGATGCTTTTCTGAAGAGTTGCTTTCTGCTACGGTTGAAAACCAAACCTGTCAGGTTCCATAAACGAAGCCACCAATACACTTCAGGCTGTTGTAAAGTTGAAAAGTGCAGGATAATACTTGGTACTTGGTCAGACCTTCGTGGTCTGCCAAGCAAATAGGACTGTCCAGAATGTGATTTTTGATGAACAATGTGAGCGGAAAATTATACTGATCTTGAGGATGTTACTGCAGTAAGAAGATCCGCTCACTTTGAGTCACTGACACTCAAAGTAAACAAAACATGGGATGTGTCCGAAATCATTCCCTACTCCCAATCCTATGCCAAATAACTGACTCAAATTTGAGGCTTTGTGGTCGATCCTGTAACATTACTGTCCTGGATCTTTTATACTCGTATTTTTACCATGTCTCCATTAGTTTTATTGTACTCTCTACTCAGCGTGAATAATTGCCTATTAGACTCCTGTTGTCAGACTACGTTCCCTTCTGGGAAGCTAGACACAGCACAGTCTGCTGTCTCTTGTTGGTTGTTGACGACACAACCACAATGCATTATGGTATTGTTGACGCGAACGCAATGCATTGTGATCTGTATTGGCTCGGCTAGTATTGGCTCGGCAACCATCGGTTGTTCACTACTTTTCGCGCTGCACTGTGGGATACTTTGAGTGGACTATATAGGGTATATGGATGCTCACTAAGGATTTGGACACCACTATACAGTGCACTATAAGGAGTAGGGAGCGATTTTGGACACAGCCCCGGAATAACCGCAGCGTGGCCAGACCTGGTTTCAAAAGAGTGTGTTTTTAGCACTCTAAATCGTCTCCATGTGGACAAGCCCTGAGATGACCTTCTTGGCTCTTTGACCCTAGTAGACCTTCCTCCATCCCATCACAGGGTAAGAACTCAATGCAGCGACCTTAGCTAGGCTAGTCCATGTATGAGACCTCACAATCTGAGAGACATGTCTAGGCTGTCATGAACAAACACTGTCTCTTCCACTCTGTTTTTTTTTTTTATCCAAACCCCATCAACTAGTTCATTGCCTCAGGGAAGAACCCAAAATAGTCAGTTCTTCCTCTAAGACTTGCACCTATCTTGATGCAAAAAATACCAACCAAGAAAAACAAGGACGGAAATTCAACACAACTTTGTCAATGCCCTCGAACAAGTGAAGTTTGGGTTTACCGCAGGTTTATGTGAGCACCGCAGAGCCCTGGGAGAGAGGCGCAGACTGAGTGAGGAGGAAAAGGCATGAAAACAGTTTGATCTGCTTCTCCACAGTGGGAGCTCCAACACTCTCCTCATCGAAAATGCAAAGCCTCTCCTGGAGGAGTGTGTGCGCATACCGAGGGGGATGGGAGTCCTGAAAACGCATGATGTCTGGGGGGAGGGAACTGGTCCCTCTACTTTCCCTGCCCTCCCGATGGGGTGTTTGGCTCACAGCCCCCCCTTACCTCCAACACAAGCTCCCACTTCTTTTCTTTCTCTCTTTCAGGGAGAGTTCATTTTGAGTCCCGCGCCTTGCAAGTAGTGAAGGGGCTGACTTGCTGAGGGCTTTGGTCACAATGCCAGGTCAACCCAGTTGGAGCTAAGTAAGTCAGACTGGCAAGAATTTGAGAAAAAAAACAAAGCCTTGATCACAAATAGCTTCTCTCTCCAGTTATCGCTTTGTGTGTGTGAGAGGAAAGAAAAGACAGTGAGTGATAGTGAACTGCAGATAAAGAGTGAGAGGGGTGATATAAAAAGAGGAAAGCTTTACAGCGGAGAACGAGCTGATGAAACAGTCAGTTAATCAGTTTTGGACTGGGAACTGCTACTTTTACTGACGACAGATATGCAGACGCTTAGTGCGTTCCTATTGCTGTCCAAAGTCGTTTTCAGTCATTAGAGCTGAACGCTCCCCCACCCACTTACCTCAGCTACCCAACCATCAATTCGATCTAAACCCGAGGACCCACGTTCTGTATTAAATATGGCGATGTGCAGTATTATCCGTCAGTATAAACTGTCTTTCTAGGACCATTTTAATCACAGGAACACACAGTCCGGGCTTACTTTAACTATGTTGTGATAAAAGTGGAAAGAAAACAATTCTGTCTTTACTCAGAAATTACATCAGCAATCAACGAACCTGGACATCAGTGATAAAAACTGCTGAGCCATTTTTAACCCTGATAGTAAACACAGAAAACAAATTCTAAAAAACAGAAAAACAAATCTAAAAATTTAAACTGGTCAAAATTATTTCTGAGCTCACTTGTGGCTGGTAAAATGTTCCATCACCAGTACTCACAATGTACTGCTACAGTTCCAAGCACACACATTGGTCCCTGATACTTTGGTAAAAAGATTAAAAACAAGATGTTGGCAACTGGGAAATCGTAGTTCCACCATGTTTCACTATATCTATAAAAAAGCAGCCAAGAAAATATTCTGTGTAGATTCTTAACAGGCGCTTGGCATTTGAGGGCAAGGCAGCACAAGATACCAGCAGGCAGCGATGGAAAAGCAATTGAACGTAGACACAATGAGGTGAAGGCCGAGGAGGCTGCAAAAACACTGAAAAAACAATTTCAGGCAAGGCCAAAGTGAACCTTCTTCAACTGAGAAACGTGGGAGACGGATCAGAAAGCAGCCAGATAAATGATCTGTCCGAGATTGTACAGACAGATTTAAACCACAACAGATGGTGCAGCAGTGGAAGAACATCAGCTTCATGCTCCGACCTGACCGCAGGCCAGCAGGAGCCAAGACGGCATGCACTGGGCTGTACTTACACAGGCAAACAAATTAAAGGGATATGATTGTAATGAATAGGACTGCTGTTGTCCGAAAGTACTGGAGGGGTAACACGCACGGGCACACTAAAAGATGTTTCAGCTCATATCTTTCTCCTGGCAGGATGGAAACACAAAGCAGCTGAGGCGAAAGGCTGCAGGTAGATTCAAAGGAAGATTAGATAGAAAGTCAAACATGTTGTCTGTTCACTTCTGATGCTGTCTGATGAAAACTTAAAAACACGACCGGTTCCATCAGAAGACGGGAGATATATAACAAAGCATGTCTCCCTCTCCTCAAAAACAAATCTCTAGTCATGGTCATTTATGCTCACTGTTTGTAGGTCGGTTTGCAAACGCTACGTGGACCTGAAAGGTCATGTGACATGTCTTTAAACATGTGTTAGCATGGATGGCAAAAGGAATTATAATTGTAATTAAATGTAGATTAAAGTAGATGTAGTCGAAACCTCTCCGAAGTGCAGGCACCAGTCTACAGTGTGTACGTTTGGAACGTGTCCTCCAAAGCACGCAGCAAAACGTGGCCTGAACAGAAGTAATGAGGTGTGAATGCATTCACCATTTGGAGCAGAGACCAACCTTATAGTCATAGTGAGTATCAGGGAAAAGAATGCTATGTAATGTCCTCTTAAGTGATGGAAACAACTCGGTGTGTGTGTGTGTTTGTGAGGTGCCTGAGACTCTCGGTTCCTGGATTCAGGCCAAAACATACAAGCAGCCCAACGTTTATTGAAAACGTGGCTCTTTGCATTGTGACAGGGAGATAAAGGCAACAGTCTGCAGAACTGGGCCGGTTCCCCGAGGTTTCCACACGCCAGGAATTTATTCAAGTGTTATGGACGTCATTCATACTAAATCACTACAGATGTCACTGTGGGATTTTTTTCCCCCCAAAACACAATTTAATGTTATTCAACTTTTCAACTTTTGAAAAGTTCAGCTTGGAAATAAGGTCACATGGGCCAAACATCTTATCACAGTAGTTACATATCCATTTTCAATTCAGCTTGGAACAGAACACAGACACACACACAGCAGATATATTATTCATGTATTAGGTGCAACACGGGACCAACAATCCATTAACTGAGCGTAGCAGTGTGGAAAAAAAAACTGTTGCTGCAATAACATTCTGGAAAAATCAAAAATTACAATAGAAGAGGTGCAGGTAGTCCAGCACAGCCCAGAGAGGATCACAAGCCGCTGACACACACAGCAGAATTTATGGTCAGACTAGACTCAGCTGTGCCATCTGCGACGCAGACCTCGAAGTAATGCGATGCACATGGAGCTCTGACAACCCAAAACATCCCGTATGGCTGCAGAGCAGAAGAAGAAGACTTTTCACCCAGAAATTCCACTGGAGCACAAAGATGCTTGAGCACTGATTTTTTTTTTAAATGCTACTAAAGGATGATACGAAAAGGTTTGTTTCCAATATTTCAGATTTTGCCTGGTTAAAAAAATCTCACGTCTATTTTTTAAAGGCAGTTTTATATCAGAGAAGTGAAAAAAAAAGAAGAAAATCCCCCACAACTGGCTTCAAACCTCTGTCCGTGACACTGAAACAGAACTTGCACATGGTGCTTTCCCGAAGCAGCTTCTGAACCAACGAACACTCACTAATGGTTCACCCTGTCCCCTGAGGGACAGAAAACACCCCTTCTCCACTGCCATGCATGAAGTCTAGGATTGTGCTCGAGGGTATATTTAACCTTTGAATAAGCACTGTTGAAATGATACACACACATTATATAGAGATACAACCCACAGTTTCCCTAACTAACCTCCACTTGTAAAAATGGCAAAACAGAAGTTTCACACACAGCGCTCTCACTGGAAGTGACCATCTTTGCACCGCATTTTCATTAACGCAGCTTTCTCCAGGTTTCAGTGATGAAACACACATTGCTGCGGCTGGATCGTGCACCGCGGGAAAGGAGGAAAGAGATCGCACGTTTAGATCTGACAGTAAAACCCCGGACAGAAGCTTGAAATCCTCAGTGTGGACGCTGTGGAAGAAGAGGAAAAAAAGACAAGGTAAACTAGCATTAGCCGCATTTCCACTTGTGTCTGTCTCAGTATTGTGTCAAAGGATTTCACACTAACCAGCATCATGTAAATACCACAGCGATGCATAAAAAATAAGACAATAGATACATTTTCTATGGACACTGTAAAAGGTTTAAATTCCAGCAGAAAACCAGCCTGTGACAGGTTGACCTTAAGGTATCGGCCGTACGCCCACCGTGTCCCCTGATAATCGGGTAATTCAATGACAGACTGAACAAGGTTGACCCAGTGACTCAGACGCACTGACAAGTCGAGCCTCAAGTTTCACATCTGCCAGAGAATGAGGGGAGGAGTGGAGAAGGTAGAATTACATTTCAAATGGGGATGCTGGGACGCTCGCTCCCTGACAAAGCCCTCAAATCTGGTCAGAGAGAGAGTACAGCATGGTTTCTGCATGTGTGTACAAACAGACAAAGACGCTGTTGTTGTTTTTTTCTTTTGAAACAAAAACGCACAAAAGAGAAGGCAAAAGGGTTAGAAAAAGTGAAAGCCTGCAACCCGTGGACAAGTGGAGCCACATCTGTACGCCAGAAGAACTGTCCACAAACTGTTCAAATTTCTTTCTGTTTCTGTTTTCACAGCTTTCCCAGTAAAGGTGCTCGGGTGTTTGACACAACAGGGTCGTACAAAATGTTCATGAAACGGGATTAGTTAGTGCTTTTCTAGTTTATCGACGACACATACAGCAGCTTCCATTCAAGGGGTGTTGAGGAGGCTCGGTGCTCAAGGACACGAGAACATCAGCGGTGGAGATTTTATTGGCAGCAGCTCTTGTTTTTGTCCACGTCTTAATAAATACATGAATTTATGACGTTCTCACTGTCAGGTGATATTCCTGGAATTTAAGCTCGTGTTTCACACTTAACTCCAAATGATCCTTTTTACCAGCGCTGTGTGAGCGCTCTGGTATAAAGCCGCACTCAGCAATGTTGAATCATGACACCATTGTTCCACGTCATGAAAACACACGCAGATTAACTCAGAGCACCGTGACACTCAACTGAGATGCTTCCATGACAAACGCCTCTTCATCCAGAGCTGACATTTAAAAGGAAAACTCATTAAGAGGCTTTTTTTCACAAAATATATTTTATCTAGACATGGCATGAAAAAAAGGATAATGATGTTTAATTTGTGCACACTCAGCCACAGATTAATGCAATTCAAAGCGGTCGTTATTTTGTGAAAGCCGTAATAGAGTGTCCTGTAATAAGAGTTCATTCTGATAGGGGACAGATATGAGGAGACAGACAGTCCTGCTCCACCTACTATTTGCACCACTTTTCTTGCCATGTTTTTCCTACTAATTATTCTTGTTCTAAGACAGCGAGAACTCAAACTGCAGCTCAGGGAGTGATGAGCGGCGACGGATCCAGGCGGATCAGAGGAAGGCCTCAAAGCAGACTCCCAGCGCCGGGATGAAGGCGGCTCAGTGTGGAAGCAGAGAAGATGAAACACCATTTGGGGCCAGGGCTCCCCCGCTGCCTCTCCTCTGTGTTCAGAGCCCGCAAGCTCCTCTGCCTCTGAAGTGCTTAACACCCAGTCGCACCCGGCAGCACCCCAGCATGGCACCCTGCACCTCCTGCCATTTGGTGCATCGGTGCTGCTCAGACACACAGTAATGTGCGTGCATTGTAGGTTTGTGCAGTTTGTATGTGGGTTGCTTAATAAAGGAACTGACTCCCTGAACACTGAGTTTTGCATGAGAATGACTGTGCAGTAAAACGGTGATCTCCATCAAAAAGGGGTCAAACGATGGTTGGTTCGAATTTCAGGGTGTGAATTACTCTGTATTGGCATGTATATGTGGGAAGGAGTCAGACACCAGGGATCCACTGTAACACCATCCGACTGGGCTGTCTTAACGTGGCAAATGCAAAGAAAAAAGTCATCAAACGATGACACGCCAGAAAGGAGGCATCAAGTTTTTTCCTTCTAATAGTCAAATAAATCAGTAATCAACAAACTAGTGGCCATTTTCTTCTGTCAGAATCAATTAGCCTATTATGTCATCAAATTCAACATTTTCACACACACATATGAAAAGCTCAAACCTGGAAGATGGAACATTAAATGAGGACGCGTCTAGTCATTCAATCTTTTCATGGACCTTCTTTTCTCTCACAGAACACACGTAGATTCTGAGACTGGAACTGCATGATGGTGCAGATGATCTTCTACATGGGCTTTCATGATGTAGACTCCAATAGATTCAACAGATTCTTGTTCAGGAGATATACTAGGAACACATTGGACCCTGGATTTACCATCAGCTACACCAATCAAACATTTCCATCCAGTGTCTACAAGAAATGTGACGACATTCATAAAGAAAATGAATGCTCACAGGTGAAGAACAGACTGGCTGGAGGATGACGATCTAAAACAATAATCCTGACAAATGAAAGGACGGTTTTATGGCTGACTGTCCTGGAGATAATTCTAGTTTTACATCTCAGGGATAAAATCCACTCAGATAAGGAAATATAGGTGTAGGGTGTTGCTGCGTGAGTGTGTCTGCTGTTGTTGTCCCAAACAAATGTATCCAAACCAAAGTGTCTAAAACAAACAACCAAATTATTGTCAACTGAAAAACATTCCGTTTCTGTTCCACTGGGGTTTTAAAAACAAAAAAACAACTAGGTGTCCATTGGTTGTTGTGAGGAAACATCTCGGCGAACATGTACCTGCATGGTGAAAACCCCCAGCTCCTGGGAGGACAGCTTCTTCATCTGCTCCGACAGAACTTGCGCTTCTTCCAGGATGGAAAACTCCGTGTCGGCTCGACAAAATCCACAGGAAAGAAGCCAGCACATCCCGACGAAGAAGCTCCAGGTAAACGCCAGCGAGCCGCCGCGAACCCGGAGCGGCGAAGCCCGCAAAGCAGCGCGCAAAGTCGGCGTGAAGCCCGCAGATGTGTCGCTGGTCCGCTTCGCCATGATGGCCGAGCGGGCAGGACGAACACGGAGTCTGAAGGGGAGGCGGAAGACGGTTCAAAGGAACAAAAAACTTTTTTTTTTTTTTTTACAACTTTGCAGAGTCGAAGACTTGTGACCGTTCTCGCCTGCAATAGTGTCCGGACTCCACCGCGGCGCAGAGCACCGCACTTCCTGGAAATCCTCGAAGACCGGAAAACAGATCCATGCGGGAAAACAGGAGGGTTTCTCCGGTGGAGCTGCTCCGACTCCGAGAACGGTCGAACTCTTCAAGTCTGGCAAAGTGTGTGTGTGTGTGAGCCGGAGATTCATCCACAATGGGGGTGAAAGTTGGAGGCGTGGAAACACCAGAGCTCTACCGGCGACCGGATCACGGAGCTGGGTTCCATGGTGCATTCACCGACACTGGGAAATACTGACATCAATCCATCAACGTTTTTATGCCGACGTTTTATCAGCGCCATCAGACAGGCTGTAGATATTTAATGTTGCTTTAATTTGACATTGGATTTGTCTGAGGTTTGCATTGTCTTTGTAAATGTTTTGCAAAGACAGAGAATGTATCAATCACATACAGTATATTCATTACATGTATAAAACAATCTTAAGGACTATACATAAATAAACTACTATTAACCACTATTGTTATTTTCAGCAACATGAGATAGAATTTATCATTATATAACATAACCATGTTAAGTTATATGTTTGGGTGTACACGTTGTTTGTACATTATATCCATCCATCACAGAACATCCTGTAGGAACCAATCAACACTCCACTCCAGAGAAAATCCACTTCTTGTTTTCTCTGCATCAGAGCTGCTTTGAGAAACATCGGAGGTTTATGCTTTTGGGCCAGTTCAGATTAGGATAGCAGACGGCAAAAATTAAGGGAAAAAAAGTCTTGAAAGATAAGTAAATGGTTTCAGAATGTTGTATTCAGGGTAATAATGTGACGCTCTGAGGCACAACAACCCTCCAACCCATCCGACTGACTTTTAATCCTAAACACTTCAAACACTTCACAGTCCTTATTGTGCACATCAATCTGGGGTTTGGGAACCTTCAAACATTTCCAGTTGATCGCTACCAAAAAGGGATGGTTTAATTTGACAGTTCTTCCATTAATACGTATTAATATTAATATTCTGACATTTGTGTTTCTGGTCTTATCTACGTTCTCCAAGAAAACACCTAAAAATAAAACTCTGGGAGGTGACCGACAATACATACATTGTATTATTTGCATTGCTTTTATTTGTCAGAACATACTGAAACAAGCCAAAATTTGATTCATTGGTCTGTAAAGTGAGACGTGTAATGATGTCGTGAAATGTAAAACGTAGACAAATTTGGTAAATAGGAAGCATATATCAGATTTTTTACTCAACATTTTGCTGATATTTTAAAGAAAACCATTTTCGATGTGGCAACCAAAAGTGTTTCTCTCTCGCACGCGCTCTCTCTCTTTTCCCCCAGTTTTCCAACTGGAATTTAATTCGAACCTTGCTTTTCATATTAGGAGCCTCAGTCTTAAATGAGACTGACGCAGCTGATGAAGTCGGAGCCTCACAGAAGTGTGGACGGCGATGAGTCCCTGACTCCTGAATGGGCCGTCTGTGTGCGCCAGTTTGGCTGCAGGCTCTGTCAGATGTTTGCGGCACTGTCAGATGCTTTTACACACTGACAAACATAAAAGTGCTTATCGCTGATCTAAGATGAAGTGTGTGAACTCCATATATCAGCTGCCCAAAGAGCCACAACTCTCCCCTGGAAGTTGTGTCATCGAACAATCAGCTCTCTGTCAAACCGTAATCTCTTTATTTACCAACAAATTCTTGTATTTATGTGACATAAATTCTACATGTGACGGAATTTAATTGCATAAACAAGAACAAATGAATAAAACCCCTTGTACAAACAAATAGAATTAATGTATAAATTAACATAACTTGTGGGAAATTGAAATGAAGCGATGAAAACGTAGCTCCATATTTACCAGTCAGGGTGTTTATGTATTCATCTGTGGTGTGGAATTACTCACATTTTGTCCTTCAACCTGGAGACTGCACACGCTATCCATGAAAAGTTACTATCACAGCAACATGATTCCTCTCCAGCTGCAAATTTGCAAACAAATTGTTTTCCGAAATGCCCAAACATGCTGGAGGTCCACATCTCTTCTTTTCTTCCTATTGTCAACTACATCCAGATCCAGTCATAGTGCAGTATCGAAAGCAACAGAAAAAAATATTCTCTGCAAAAAAATTATAATAATACACGTAAACACACGTATAGCTACACCTACTTGGTCAAATCTGCACATTCTGTGACGGTAACATCAGGAAATAAGGGAGAGAAAGTTTCCCAGCTGGAACTGAACTGAGAGAAAACATTGATTTTAACAGTATGAAGCTTATGCAGCTAAAATTAGACTCCTGAAGTTATTTATTTTCTGGTTTTCTATATGAGGCAGAAAACTTCTAGTGGGTTATCTGAAAACGCTTTGTACACATTCAGCTCTGGCGTTTCAGTCAAAGGCAGCAGCAACCAGAATAAGTGTATTTAACTTATTTATGGTCTTTACATAAATAGACGTACTGGAGTCAGTTAGATAGTTTGGGTGTGAATGAATCCAAGGATGAATCCAACTTTAAAGGCAGTAAAAGTTGTTTGTGGACTGTGTACACTGACAATAAAGCTGACATTCACTTTGACACTGTGTGGAAGTTGAACTTTTATGACATGACACTGGGATTATACTGTATTACAGAAATATGACAGATCAAACAAATCAGTGTGGTTTCCATGTCAACAGGTGGAGTCCAGTGTCTCTAAAGCCACTAAAATATTAAAAGTGTCATATTTCGAGGTTATCACAGTCAGGAGTTTTCTTCCACTTCATCTCTTGGATCGTTCTCAGGTTGCAGCTCAGCCAGCGACTGTAAATGCATTAATCCTGACTGACATATCTCTCCTGAGAGAGTGCTGCGCATTCATTTATAGCAAAATGTTCATTACACAAGAAAAGAAGGCCAGTATGGGTCCTCGTTAAAGGATACAGCGAGGGTTTGATTCACAGGATTATGTCATTTGCATTATTTTAATTACTGCATAGACGCCACCTGGTTTGGAAAGATAAAGGGGAGAAGAGGGAAAAGTGAGGCTGATTAGTCCAGGCCTCAGGAAATGAGGGTATATGTGAGATCTGAGCGGAGATGCTGTGAGGTCCTGTTCAAAGCCAAGCGAGACAGGAAGACTTTGGGGCTTCACATCTGGCTTCAAAGACAACTCTGACTGAAAGAGATTTTTTTTCCATGTAGCGTAAACAGAAATTTTGGCTGAAGATGTAATAGGTACCTGTGGAAGTGAAGACTGGATTTGGAGCCAGAATCCGTGAGGTTACGCAGCTCCTGATGTAAAAATACACTCTATGAGCGTGTGTGGGAGGAAGACGATGTACCTACCGGGTTCCCAGGCTGATGTGGAAGACTGATGTGGATGATGTGTATGATTACCAGTAAACCCAGAGGTGCAGTGACTATAGAGGGTTGTTTTCATTTTACCAGCTTCTCTGCTAAACATGGTCGAAAGCTGGGTGCAGAAGTAGAAATAAAAGACAGAACTGTGTGTTCAAATTTTGTATTGTGGCACGACAATGTGGATTTATTTTATTTTATTTCATTATTTAACAATTCAACCCACTTGTGTTTCATCCGAGTTGCTTTAGATCAGTTGCCTGACTTTCCTGACCACACCTTCTCTTTCCCAGCTGGTCCTGGGTCAGACTCCACATGTTTTGGGGAAAAGTTCTGGGCACAGCTGCTTCTAATACTCCCCTTTATTGTGCACAACAACACCGTCACGTGAAAGGAAAATCCTGGTATTTTACAATCTGGGTTTCAGAAATAAAACAGATTCCAATAATTTTCATTCCTCTCAATCATCTTGACTGTGGGAAAATAGGTCCAAGGATTTAAAATAACACAAAAACACTTGAATTATCCTTTAATGAACATGATGAGTCATCTTGCTTCCATGTCCCAGATGAGGGGAACCGAGTAACAAGAGAAGGTCGAGGCCTAAAATGTGAACATGTTTGAATATTTTGATGCTTTTCCCAGAGAGTTTAAAAAACAGAATAGGAAAATCAGAAACAAATACATCATTTTCTCTAAACATTACTTGCAGACACGGTTTTGATGACTGGTTCCTTAGTGATGAGCACTCATTTCATTTTAGAGGTAAATAAACTCCCAGTTCCCAACTGGCTCGAACCCAGCATCAGAGCTCCAGCGTCTCTGGGCAGCCATCCATCTGCACACAGGAAGTGCTCCAGGGACAAACTAGCAAGACCCAGTTCCTTTTAATGCATGACAGACCCCTGCGCTCCACAAGGCTCAAAAGAGAGGGACAGATCAAAACGGCAGAAGAGCTCAGAGTGTTCAGGGGTCACGGACAGACATGGAGACGCAGCTGCGCATATTGTTTACTGACCTGTGGGACTCTGCAACCTTTACTGCATTTCCACCGATGGCCTTTTCATAATCTAATAATACATTTTGGGCATGAAAATCTGCACACAGTCTCACTGGATCTGGTTACACTTCTTTCACCTTGTTATCCTTCTGCACAAGTTCCGGCTCTGGATTTAAACACAATGTATTTCACATTGATTTAATGTGATCAAAATCGAAATCATTTCTATATTATTATTATTATTAATCCACTTCCCGACGAGTGCCAAGACTGCTCTGTAAAAAGCAAACACACCCTGGAGCAGGGGTGTCCAAACCGGTCCTCGAGGGCCGCCTATCCTGCAGGTTTTCGATGTCACCCTGCTCCTACCTCACCTGAATCAGACTCTGTGAAGTTCAGCAGAGGCCCGACAACGAGCTGCTGATTTGAGTCAGGTGTGTAGGAGCAGGGTGACATTGAAAACCTGCAGGATAGTTGGCCCTCGAGGACCGGTTTGGACACCCCTGCAGCCTGGAGGGATGGAAACTGATAGAAAAACTTAATCAACATTCAAATACAAAGTAAAAAAAAAATCACTTTGGAAATTGAATCTTTTAAAGTTGGTCTTTAAGGAAAGCAGAAGCAGATACTGCCGTTTCTTCGTGCCTCAAGCTTTTAGTTGGGTAGTAAACTACCTGAGATGGGCCGGCACCATTAGGAGAGGAATAGCCAGTCTAGGAGCTGGAGCTGATTACAACTGCAGTTTGTGAAATGCACGTACAAGTTCCTGGGAACAACACCTGAACAATGATCGTAATAAATAAGTAATAAATAAACTGCTGAGGCATCTGCCTTTATCACCAGCTCCATGTCTAACTTCACCCAGAAGAATCATCAGTCTTACAGTGGCTGCAGCAGCCATCACTCAGCTACGTCTGTAAAAAAGAAGAAAGAAAAGCTCCAGGGAGAGAATCTGTACCCAGCACACACTCTCCTCCATCCATTTTTATGAATACTTTTCTTTGCACGTGTGCGCAGGGGATGGGTGCAGCCGTAAAGTAGGCACATACAGTTGCTATGGCAACATGATTCTTTGAAGTTTTTTTGCCAACCCCCCTTTTTTACAGCTGGATATAACAACCAGATCTGCACTGTTTTCTCAGTCTTCTGTAACACACACACACACACACACACATACCCCACCCCTTTCTCTCCCTCTGTCTCACACTCTCACTCTCTTTGCTACATCAAAATATCGTCTTTGAAGACTTAAGCTGATTCCAAGTCGAGCCCAGTGCTATTTCTGGCGCTATTCAAGACTGGGTCTTTGTGCAGAGCTGTGTTTCACATCCGTGTGTGTGTGTGTGAGAGCGAGAGAGAAAGAAAGACAGAATGGCTCAGTGTACTTCGTACTGCATCCCCACAAATATAAACAAGCAGTCTGATTAAGAAGACGCCTTCTGTTGACACCGATAGTGACAAATGTTGCATTGTGTGCTCGGTGAGCGAATGTGAGCGCATATGAGTGTGAATTGTGTGCAAGCACAGACACAAACCTTCAAAAAAACAAAAAAATCATCAAAAGATGAAGGACGGGACAAAAGAGAAGGACGGCAGGAGCAGAGGTGGAGGAGAAGAGATGAAAGGAGCAGAGGGGTTGGGGGACGTGAACGTGTCTCATGCCATGTTGTGTCATGTATCACGTTTCTTATTCCGTGACTCACCCAGGTAAAGATGAAATATTAATCAGATCATCCACTGGCAGCTCGCAGCCAAATCTGGACGCAGATTTTGAATTTTTAAAGCGTGGTGTCGACCCAGACATTCACGAGCAGCAGTCATCTGAAATTAGTGTGCTGCATGTTGATGCATTGCAAACTGTGAACGTTGAAAATGACCGTTCCCCTGCAGAGAGGTTTAATTACAGGACATGAAGAATGACACAGTGCTGCGCTTTATCAGCAATAATGAGGAGATTATGTTTGTTTGACCAATTAGAAAAAAACGCTACACAGCCTTTCTTCATGACCGTCAGTTCAGAGTGGAACTGAATCGCAATACACATTGTGCAGAGGAAAGTTCTCCAAACTTTTCTTTTCACATACAATTTCATGTAGGGGAGTTTTTCTCAGAGATGCCAAAGTGACAGAGGTAACCGACAGCCCCACACAGTCTGACAGAGAGTTCAAATAAATATGAAATAAAGAGGCTCTTGGCTGTCTTGGAGCAGCTTGGCTCAGCTGAATCCTTGTCTCACTACAAACAGAAGAATACACTGCTCAGTTCATTCAGTGATTTGTTAAATCCCATTGTATACATTATGAATTGGGTGTACAGTCAGAGACCTCTGCACAGCCAGTGAAGCAGCAGAAAGCAAAACACATAAATGAAGAAGGACCTCAAACTAGCCGTCTGGAGAAAAAAAAAAAAAAGAACCTTGATGGTTTGATAATACACATAAAACCCTCTGACTGCAGCCTCTTTGAAAATGGCAAAGACGTCCATTCACACCTTTATCTCCAGGAAATGGGAGCGAGATTATCATCATGCTTCAGATCTCGGCGACTATTTCGCACGGACGAGTTGAAAGTAACCTTGAGCCCAATGTGCACGCCACACTCCCTGTGTGTAATCGAAATCAGAAGCTGCCCACAAAGGTGTTTTTTGTTGAAACTGCAGTGGAGAGCACCATGTTTTCTAGATGTCCAACCGCCTGCTACACACAGAAAAATCACTGTTTCATTACTTTTACAAATTTGATGCTGTTTTCCACATTAGAATTACTGCGGAATTTCACCAGTAAACATGAAATCAAGGAATGTGATGATGAAGAAGCTCATGTTTGGAGTCGTCATTCAGACGTTCTCCTTGGTGACACTTCACCATGACAACAAATCATCCTCGTGTAAAGCCTCCCGCAGAGATCAAGTCCGTCTTTGAACGTCACTGTCCTCATGCCACACGTCGTCTCACTGGGTGGTCCGTGTCAACGTGCAGTATACATGAGCAGATTTATGAGTCTTTTTACGAAAGACCCAGACGTCCATTAAACACACCCAAGGCACTGTTTCACCTCCAATAAAACAAGATATTTGATGTGTCCATCAAAGAGCCTGATACTTTGCCCCCAACTCTGCAGGGAAGCAAATCCCATAAAATAAAGTCAGATGACATGAGGCGGATAACGCGTGTGAAATAACATCTATATGTTATTTAGCAGCTGGTTCCTTTTCCTCTGAAGGAATGCAGTTGTCGGCGGTTCCAGTGTACAAACGAGAGAAATGAGATGTTCTGCTGTCTGTTTAGTTTCTATAGGAGATGTGTGGGACGCTTTAGGTATGAGATTGGTGGCCCAGAGTCTCCAGGGTGCTCCGATCCAGGGGCACAGCCAACGTCCCCGGGCTGCCTCAGGCCAGAAGGGGCCCCAGCTTGGAGAGCAATCTTGGACTTAAGGGGCTGAGTGGAAGCAGACTCTGGGTTTTTTGTTGGAGAGGAGGTGAAGTAGAGAGGGGGAAGTGAATTAAGACTGGCGGGCCTTGAGCCTGGAACCCCAGAACTGATGCACACAGATGGAACACATTAGAGCTCCATTCCAGCAAAAAGATGGATGGATTATTAGATAGAGAGGCTGAGTGGAGCGAGTGCAAGCAGAGAGAGATTGGGGGCGAAGTCTGAGAAAGGACAAGGAGAGGTGTCAATGAACATTCTTCACACAATTTTTGTACTATTTATACAATCAGTATTTGTACTATTATGTACTATGTATTTTTTTTTACTATTATTATTATTATTATGTATTTTATCTGACATTCATCTGCAACAAAACAAAAAGCAACAAAAATTCCTTGTACAAGGAAACTCTTTTCTTTCTGTGCATCAACAATAAACACTTTGAATCCGTGAATCAGGACTAATCTACCAAATGAAAAGATCAAGTACAAGTAATGTCGTCCTTCGGTGATCATCCTGCTCTTTTCCAGCGCCATCGTGACCTTTGCGAGTTCGAGACGAGGGTTAAAAAAATTGTGGAAATAGAAGAGAGAGAGAGAGAGAGAGAGAAGCTGTTTGCTGCAAGAGAAGGTCACTTCAGGAACCCAGACAAAAAAAGAATTTGCGTGTTGGCCTTTTGATTGAGCACCAAATGGAAATTCAAACATTGCTGGTTCATTTTGGTTTTACTCTTAGTTTTATCAAAATAATAATAATAACTTTTATTTTGGAATAATCTTCAATCTCGCTGCCTTGCAAAGGTAGAAGGCTACGACCAATGAGACACAAAATACTGTCAGTCACTGTCCTGCATGTCAGTCAGCTAACTTGGTAGAGGAACTAGAAGTTAAATGGAGCGACCAGGCACTTGATGTCTCCAGCAGACAGCTCTTGAAGGCTTCACTTCCCTTCCTGACTCCAAGGTCAGCGTGCGTTCGGTGGGGACATCAGAGGTCAAGCACCTGTCAGTCAACAACAACAGCTCATGTTCCCCAACAATCAGAGGCTTGTTGGAGACTTCCAGCGCTGCCGTGACACAACTCCAGGCTGCTGAAACTGTATCCGCGTCTGCCCGTTCCTCCATCCCTCTGATCTGCTGCTCTCGTGGTCGTCCTTTCGTCAAAGCGGAAACCCTCAGTTGTCCCAGACAAAAGTCTTTTGTTGATGTGAAAACTCTCTACTATTAAACTGGACAAGGCCGAACAAACCCAAACTATGAAATACAATTCAAGCAACTTCACCTGAGTATTGTCCTTGATATTTATTCATATTTGTCCATTACATCTGTTCTGCTATTATTTTGGATCTCGATTTATTTCAAATGAAGACATGGGAATGTTTCATGCAGTAAGATAAAGATGAAGTTGTTGAAGAAGAAGATGAAGAAGATGCTGCTGTAAGAAGTTTTGACATTTTGACTCTTGTAATGTCAATAAATTTCAATAAAGTTTGTCTTAAGGTAACAGATTTTTATCTGCTTTTTTTTTTACGGTTTGGACATAAAAAACAACAGACAAACAAAAAATAATAGCCGCTGATTTGATTTGTTTTATGATCTTTTATCCGTTGTGTAATTATCTGTCAGAAAACGTATGATCACATGCTGATTCATCCTGTTTCAAATCAGTGTGACTACTGACATACGTTACATTGGAGTTCAGGCAGTAAACAAGCTTCCTTTCAACTTTCAGATGGAATCAGAGGAACTGTCTCCACTGCGTTACGTCTGTACAACAAACCCCCACATGCAATTCATCATATTAATCAAGCCAGATTCCACAACTGGAAATAATCAAGTTCAGTACATGTTGTCTCCATACAGACGTCACGTAAATCAGACACACATTCCCCTCTGTTACTTTAAATCACACTCATCCCTTTGGCCGCACGTCACCTGTAATTCTGCACTTCCACCCTTTGTTCACCTCCTCTCTCTGGAAAGACATCCAGCATCTATTCTCTTCGGCTTTCTTTTTCCTTTAAAATCCATTACAGCCCTGAATTGAGGAGACTGAGTAAGGGTCCGGTACCAGAGAAGGCCCCGCGGGCTCACCTGTCACTGGTGGAGGAGGGAGTGGTCGTCCTCGGTTACACACTCGGCTCACAGGAAGTTGCTGGCTTTGGACCAGAAGGAGGACACACCCATTCTCTCTACACCTGACATCAAGACCGGTACTTTCTGCCCTCTTCTTGTCCTGTAAGTAAACAGACTGTTAGAATGTTACAAACACATCTCAAATGTGCAGAACTGAATAATGATTATTATGGAAAGCAGACACATAAACTGTAACTCACCTCCACTTCCTCCTGAGGGGTCCTTTGGAACCAGAGCCTGTGCAGTGGCCTCATCATCGACTCTGCAGAAGGTTTTGGTTTGAAACAAAGAATCTGTTATGGAAAGAAAAAGTTATTCTATGCACTCAGCTCTCAATAACACATCAAAACATCACACATGTTGACAACTACAAGTAATGCTAGAAACCATTTGGGGTGAAAACAACAACAACAACAACAAAACAAGTGTACACTTACTTTTTTCTCCTGTAGCCTGAATCCCATCCGCTATTCTGGATTGGATGTTTACAACAGCCGGCCACCAGGGGGCATATTCATGGATTTGACTTTCTCATGGCCTCTATTCTGCTTCAAAGCTCGTTCAATCACTAAGCAATTCAACAAAAAATGATATCTTATATATTATAAATGGGATCCAGACAAACTTTTCACTGGCGCCACCAGCTGGTCAATTCTGGTCACTGCTACTATGAGACGTATATAATTTAAATGGTACTTTGCTGGTCCCCAGTGGACTTAATCTGTCATTGCAGTCCTAATCAATTAAACGCTTTCATTCACACTAATATGAATAATCCCTTCATATGTTTCATATTTTACCAGCTGTAATATACTGTCCTGGATGAACAAAATAATAGGAACATCCACAGCGATCCCTGCCAATAAACAATTGTGTCACTGACAACAATGTAAACCAAACATCATTTAATAAATGATTCTGCAATACAAAACATCTGTGCAAAAGTATTCAGACATCGTACAAAGAAAAGGCCGCTCTTGGTCAACCGCCTGTAAACCATCTGTCATGGGCACGCCGTTACTGAAATTTAATTGTACGCATTTTCTCAGAAGAAATTATCTGTATTTCCAAAAAAAGGCACACAATTTTTTTTTGCCAAATAATAAAATACCTAGATTGATTAAAATTCACAGTTTTGTGTACAAGTGGTTTTTGCACTTCTTATATTCATACATAGATTGCTGACATGCTGGAGGTCACATGTACAAACTGAGACGCCTAGGTAGTAAAAAAAAAAACACAGAGAAAAGACAAATTTAGCAGGTCATTTAAAAAAAACGTCAAATAATCTTGGATCACATTTGACATAAAAATGTGGAACATCAGCTCATGAGTTGATAACGTATCGATGCTGCTGGTTGTAGCTCATAAACGAGCCAATGCATGTTTATTTTTCTCGTGAGAGGAAGTCCTCACTGATTGTGACTGCTGATTGATTATATGACGTGAACAACATCACAGTGCAAACTAGAGCCAATGATTGTCACCGTTTGAACCTGCTCTTGCTGCATTTGTGTCCAAGATTGTTACATATATATATATATAAACATATTTTTAGCACTATACCTCAAATTACAGATGGCAGATTGGCTGAGAATTTCTGTTTTTAAGACGGTGTTTGGGCATCAGAGTGAATGCATCCATAGACTTCTACGTTCGACCAGCATGTACAGAATCAACCGTATCACACGGTGAAATGTACCGTAACAGCTCTGCTTATCAACCATGTAGAAACAAATTAAACATACTGTCCAGAAATCTCACGTCTGTAGCTGTTCAAATGATTGTTAAACCTTCTTCTTCTTCTTCAGGCCACTCATATATGATACCTATGATACCTACGGCGTTGTCCCTGCTCAAAATTGTAGCTGAGAACTGTAAACAATCCATGCATGCGTTGATGAAACATTTTATAAAAGGTAGCACGATGAACTTTCTTTGTCTGGGAACAGTCTTCTCTGTAAGACACATGGATGCAAGCTGGGAAATCCTTCAAATCCAAACACTGGGGGGGAAAAAAATAAGATCCAAGCTACGTTAAATTATCAGAAATGTTCTTTTGTCGGAGTTTGGAGATGAAAAGGGGAAGCAAGAGCGTCTTTGTACCGTTGTGAGTGAGCGAGGAGTGTTTCTCAGCCTTCATTGAAGCTGCACAAAAACAAAAAACACATTCAGGTGTCCGAGGGGTTGTGTGTGAGAAGCGTTCAATCTCAGTGCCTCAGTGAGTACCTGAGCCCCTGCAGCTCACAGATAAGCCATGTGGCTAAAACACTACAGTGCAGGGTTCAAAGGTCAGGCTTGTCACATCTTCCATACACTGCCTGTTTGTACCGGGCTAATGAGTCATTCATGTAGCTTTTACTCTGCACATGTTTGTATTTTTACACTGATAAGCAGCAAAACAAGGGCTGAACGCCGCCAACTTGACAGGAACGACAATGACAAGTTGGTTTGGTGTTTTGCTCCGTCACCAGTCACACACATAAACCAGTACGACAGAAAACTAACTAATTTTCTTCTTTTTCACCTTAAAAGTTTTTCCTTGATAACAAAAAAAATCTCTTGAATATAAATCTTTGTATTTCATTCATTCAGGATTTATGAACCATATTTACACAAGGGTTAAAATAATAACACACCTTCCACTCCACGATAGTTAAGTACACTTTTAGCATGAAGGCGTTTACAAACGGTTGTGTGTATAGTTGTGTAGCTGCTGCAGAGCTTCGAGTTTACACTCAGATGTGTTTTACAGGCCCGATGCTTGAGTCTCCACATGACCAGCGAATCATTCGTTCATCGGGTTTCTGGACGAGGGGCCAAAGTGTGAGTATCCCTCGCTCTCTACAGGTCCGCCGTGATCACCGAGTCGTACATCAGTACGTCAGAATCACCTGCGAGCAGCGCTGACGTCTGTGACGTGTGGTCCAGTTGCCCCGCCCCCTTCTGACAGAGCTGTCCGTACACCTGAGCTGCTCCGCCACCATTCCCTGGCATGATGCAGTGAGACAACAGCGGCGTGTTGGCGTCGTGGTTGGAGCCTGTGGTGGAGGGAACCCCGCTGACGTGACCCGTACTGGTGGAGCCGCTGGCGCTGCTGGGCGAGCGGCTTTTCGGGGGAGGCAGGTGGTGCTGGATGACCCTGGTGGGTGGGACCGGGGGCGGAAAGTGGGCGGGAAAAGCTGCGTATCCTGGTGGGATGGGGAAGCCATTGACAGGGATGAAGCGCTGGTGGGCTTGCGGCATGGCCATGGGTGTCCAGGTGGGCATCGCCGCCATCTGGCCTTGTGTCGGAACAGCCTGGGCCGGGTAGAGGTATCCGGCAGCGGCAGCGGCCGCGGCGTAGCGAGGGTTGCTCAGGTTGCTGACGGGGCTGGCACTCAGGGAGGTGGTCTGGGTGGTGGCGTTGCCTCCGCCACCAGAGGGTGTGCTGGAGCTGGCGTGAGATGAGAGACCCTCCCAGGTTCTGAGGCGGGTGTGAATGTCCTTGAAACGTGGCCTGCGTGCTGGTCCTTCCTGCCAGCACTCTGTCATCAAACCATAGAACCTGAGCGACAGAGTTAACAGAGTTTCCATCAGACTCCACGGCTGTGGGTAGCTCAGGAATATTCACACGTAAGCTTTATAAAAAAATACAAACAGCTACACTAACGGTGTATTACTGTTTCACTGTGTCATGTTGTTCCACACGAAAAGCATGATGATAATTATTTATACATATTATGTACAATAATAGTAATAATGCAATAATATGAACAAAAACAATGTGACGAAGGTGATGCATGTAGGTCCATTACACTGTATATTTAACATTGGAATGAATCCTGTGCAGGCAGTGCGTCACTATTTATGCTGATGAGCGTGAACACACCTGGGCGGACAGTCCTCCGGACAGGGCAGCAGCTGCCTCTTTCTCACCATCTCCATCACCTCCTGGTTGGAGAACCCGTAATAAGGCTGCAGGCCGTAGCTGAAGATCTCCCACAGCACCACCCCGAACGACCAGATGTCTGAGTCGGTGGTGAACTTCCCGTAGGCGATGGCCTCGGGGGGCATCCAGCGGATGGGCAGCAGCGTTTTGGGCTGGAGGCAGTAGTAGTCCGAGGAGTAGATCTCTCTGGACAGACCCAGGTCCGAGATCTTGACGTGCAGATGTTCCCCTACGAGAATGTTGCGTGCTGCGAGGTCCTTGTGAATGTAGAAGTGACTGGCCAAATACTCCATCCCAGCAGCCACCTTAAGATACAAGTTACAAAAAAGAACCTTAACATTAAATCAGTGTGCATGCACCGTTTCACGTGGTACGTAAAAGTGCACACTGCATGAGTGGACCATGTCTTTCAGGGCCCTTCTCACCTGTATGGTCATGTGCAGGAAGTCGCCGTGATCCAGGCTGGATTTCACCGTGCCGTCCTCATCGCTGCTGCAGCCGACGTCGGAGTGCGGCGAGCGCATGATGAGGAACTCGTGAAGGTCGCCCTGGGGGAGGAACTCAAACAGCATACACACCGGCTGCTCCTGCGTCACCACACCCAGCAGACACACCACGTTGGGGTGCTGCAGCTCTGTCAGCACCGCAGCCTCCTGTGTGGGCAAACACACGGTGGATGTATTCAATGGGGAACGTTTGTTTCCTATCAGCTCAAGACTGAATCTCTCCTGTACTGCAATCGCACTCAAGGGTCACTGACCTTTTATTATACCTTATTATTTATTCCACCTTTTATTTTGACCTGATTTTATTTCAGTTCAAAATTCAACTGGTCAGTCTGACTTGGCTTGACTTAGCTTTTCCCTTGACTTGGTGTGGACAGAAAAACGAGTCGTCTTGTGGTGAGCAAAAGAAGAAGTTCTCATGAGCATTTTAGAAAAGCTGGAACTTTACTAGAAAAACACTTGGAGAGCACAGACCTCTGAGCTGCTCGTTTCCACCCAGTATTACCGTCCTACATTCATTTGATCTACTCTCATACGCTCATCCAAACATGCCTTTGTCACTAACAGTCAAGTGGTTCATCAAATCAAACCATTAGCAACCTCGTTACAGACGCTGAGTTTCATTTTCTTTATTCTTTATTCCTTTTCTTTGTTATTTCAATCATAGAACAAAAAACAACCCTCTGTCCCTGGGTGCACATATGCTGAAAATGTCTATCTCAAAAGGAGTAAGAATCCCCCAAAAGCTTCCTGGATCCTTTTTGAGTTATTTTGCTAACAGACGGACAGACGGACAGATAAATGCCAAAGCTCATAGTTTATTTCTTTGTGACATAAGCCTGTCGTCCATTTACAGTGACATCTACTGAGTGCAGATGTGTTATGAACAGATGTGTGTGTGTGTGGAGGGAGGGGGTTACTGTACCTGGTGGAAGTCCCCCCTCTGATGGGCACTGGAGGTGTCCTTCAGGGTCTTTATAGCCACGAGCTGTGCCTGGTCCATGCCAGGCAGGTACAGATGACCCTTGTAGATCTTCCCTAAAGAACACTCTCCAAGCTCCTCCATAAAACGCACCGCCGACAGGGGGAGCTCTTTGGCCTTACTCTGCAGAGACAGACACGGACACAGCCGGGTGGAGAGGACCACTTAGATCATGATTTTTCTTCGGACAGAACACATGACTTATCCTCGTGTGTGATGCGGTGCTGGGAGTTTGCACTGATGCTTTTCATTCCAAGAAGGCAAATCGCCTAATAAAACACTGAATGTGTGTATAGAAGCAACAAATGATTACAGCCTGGAGGGTTGAACAGTCTACTAATCACACTCCATCCATGACACCAGCTCCTAATGACGCCTGGTAGGCGAAGCACAGAGAGACAATCTTGCATTCTGGCAACTCAGAGGAAGAGTCGTTTAGCTGACGAGACGGCAGCGTTTAGGAGGAACACGGCTGTCTGTGTGAGGGATGACATTGTGTTTTATTAGACTCCCATCCACAGTGAGGTCTGTTTGTGTAGCTGAATCCAACACGACTCAGCTGAAATGTGGTTTGAACAGAGTAAACACTTCACAAATCCCCGTGTGAGCTGCTTAATACACGATGACATAAGAAAAGAGAGAGACCAGGGGATTTCAGACACACACACACACACACAGAAAATAAAGGTGTCAGAGATGAAGTATGAACCACACTGACAAATCCATTAATTACTGTTCACACTTTTCATTTTGTGCAAACATTCTCACTTCTGCTGCTCATACTTCCTCACGTGCAAGCAAATGTGTCGTCATTTATCCAGAAAATGACTTTGGTTTCAGTAATATTTACCCAGCTAACCATTTCAATCATGACCTATAAACTACGCAGTCACAGATGTACTGAGTGAACCTGCTGCTAAATGACAGTAATACAACTCTGAAAATGGACAAAAGCTTGATTTCTGATTGAGTATTTAAGAGAGGAGCCATCAGATGACACACGAAGGGGGAATTAGTGTGTAAATGAGTGTGTTCTTGCTTTGTTTCTTCAGGTTTGTGTGTTATACGGTAGCTGAACACAGTTGGGAGAGGTTTTCAGATTCCGGGAACTCTGAGATGAATAATGAAATTCCTCAGTGAGCAGGACGGACACACGGGGCTGTGTGAGCTCTGAGGGGGGCAGTGTGTGCGTTTGTGCGAGGGGACTGTGGAGGCCGGCTGACCTTATGAGAGACGCACATGGCTTTCGTTACGATGTTTTGGTTTTTTTTTTTCTTCTCATTCTCCCCCCTACGTCTTCTGTCCAAATCCTCAATATGCTCCTCACGCCACCAAATTTCACCAGTGTGTGTGTGTGTGTGTGTGTGTGTGTGCGTTTATGTGTAAATGGAGCGTCACAGCCAACAACCGCTTTCAAGTCATCGTTGTAACAAAGAAGAAAGAAGACAAACACACGTAATGAATATACTAAATATATTCTTATTATATTGAATTTTTTGAAAAATTACTTTTTTTTAAACAAAATCAGGTAGATATATGGAAAACTGAGGACCTCTGCTCAGCTTTGTTTGCTTTTTACATCTGAATATAGTTCATAATGGGGTCCGTTATGATTTAAATCATATTTCATGACCCTGTTCTCGACAGAAGAACGTTTCACGTCGGCAGTATATCTCCATAATGGCACGGCTGTCACTCTGAAAAACGTTTGATCTCCAGCAAACCTGCATGTACAAGGTCATCTAAACACAGCCAGGATGGAGGCACTTTCTGGGTCAGATTCATTCCAAACAAAAAAGAAAACAAACTGAAGATATTAATGGCTTCTGACACGTCTCTGGGTTTCTCGGCAGCCGTGGACAGTAATATTATACACACTACCTTGAGGATCAGCTACAGATCCCTCATGCACGAGCGCCGCCGCCGTCCAAATTAGGTCGGAAAAGACAAACAGTCAGACATGATCGGACGAAGTTTCGCAGCCTTGAAACGAATCTGATCCTGATGTGAGATACGCATCGACCGGCAGAGCAGTGGCTCGACGGTCATTCTGTGAAAGTAACGGCGAAGATGAAAAAGCAGTGCAGATGTGAAAAGGGATGAAGGGAGGGAGAGGGAGAGAGAGGGAAGAGCAACAGGGAGAGACGGATGAAGTGAGAACAGGAAATGTGGAAAGAGACAGAGACTGTGGGAGAGAAATAAACAGAGAGGGAAGAGAGCGGCGGTGGAACATTCCTGGACCTGCTGGGCTCAGATGAAAGAGATATGAAGCGTTCCGTGAGACAGGTCATGTCCACACACACACACACACACACACACACACACACACACACACACACACAAACCAGAGCTGTGACAGCTGTAATGTCACAGCAGCTTCACTGATGAGTGAACTCCATGAGTGTATGTGAGCACATCAGAGATCCGGCATCTTCTTCATTCTTTTTCATGGCAAGGAACCTCAAACTGAAACTAATCACACTGCAGACCTCCATAAAATGAGGTTTTATCCCTGGATCTCTACTTTTAGGTCTTATAACCGTACCTAATATACAGTATTATCCATGTTTTTTTGGTGAGGACCCCTGGGAGTCCCCAGACCCCAGCTAGCTCTTGTAATACCGCTAGCTTCCTGAGGAGGCGACAGTGAGTGACTGTCCTGAACGCTGCTGCTCCATTCATGTCTAACTATCTAACAGTATTTCCATTCACAGAATGTTCCGCCGTCATGTGAGCAACACAAACACACACATTTCAGCTGGCGACGTGTAGTGAACATCCAAACTGTGAGTGCTGAGGCGTCAGCCCCCGGCCTGCGCTGCTCTCTACCTTTGACTTGTAGGCAGTTGTGAGCATAGACATCTCAACGTTCTGCCCACGGACGGGTTTGGGTTGACGGGGCGCGGGAGGCCTGTCGGACTTCTGGTTGTTGCGGCACACGCAAATAAAGAAGAAGAGCAGGGCGATGGCTAACGGGATGGCCACGCTGGGGACCAGGATGTACAGGATCTCCATGCTGCTGCCACCAGACTTCTCCTTATGGTCTGTCAGTCGGCAGAGAGAGAGAGGGGAATGAGTTCCTACGGTACATGACGGGTCCTAGCATCAGTCTCAGAACATTTTGGTCTCTCACCACAGATGGCGATGTCACAGAGCTCCATCCGCACCCCTTCGTCCAGGGTGAAGCACCAGGGGGCTTCGTGTTTGTTCCCTGGGTTACGGCAGTAGGAGTGGCCCCCGTTCAGCTCCGGGTAGCGCACCGCCAGGAAGGTGTGGCTGTGTGGGTACTGGGAGTTCCACGGCTGACACTGACGACCTGACTTGGTCACGCTGACTGTCCCGCGGTAATCTGCCCCGCTGTTGTTGTAACACTTGTGACCTGAGCGGGAGCGGGTTGAAGGAACGATCTTTACGTGTCAGTCCAAGTCAGCTTTACTCTCAGTAACGTTTATATGTGCAGGACATACACAGAATCAAATGATCATTCCTTCTGACCCATGATGTGCAGCAAACATGAATAATAAATAACAAAAAAAAAAAAGAAATATATAAAATAAAAGTATATACACATAAACACTATATGAAATAGGTGTATATTGGTGCAAATTAATATTCTAGCAGCATTATTATTATAAACAATGTCGGTAGCTGCACTAACGTGGCTCTCGATGTTGAGGGTGTGTGTGTTTAGTTCATGTTGAAACCCGTGTGAGAGGAGGTTTAAAAGCTGAAGCAGAGGACCAAACGTGTCTTACTCTTGTTGATGGGCTCAGCCATGGGGATGCCGATCCGCAGACAGTTGGCGGCCTCGGGGGTGTCAGACGCCGCCAGGTCCTCACAGTTGGGCAGCTTCAGTCTCTTCAGTATGATGGGGTTCGAGCGGGCGATGATGTACTCTGTCTTGCACAAGTCGTTCTCCAGAATCTCGCACTCATCCTTGCACAGGTCCCGAGGTTTGTCAGCTCCTGAGCTGCGATCGCACGTGGGGAAGGCGAAGTGGCAGAGCGACGGGATGGCGAACTGGGAGCAACGATCTGACAAGTGGTTGGACGTTCCGATCATGGTGAAGGCCGCTGGGAACACGGGAGGTAAAGACTGACTTTTGCTGACAAGATGATGCAACATCACGATTCATCGTGGAAATCTACTTATTGGGGGAAAAAAAAACAAAAAAAAAAAACACCAAAAAGGAAAGCGATGTAATGACCAACTGTCATATTGATCCTACATTTGGTTTAAAAAAAAAAAAGAAATGACAAAACTATAAATCATTAATTGACGAGAAGGTGAATAAAACCCCTCAGTTTAAACCAACTATCACACGATTCATAGACTTTTCTGTGCTGTTATTGCAAACACGTGTATTTGTGGTTTGTGGATATCAGGAAAGCAGCTCTGTTGGGGGGAGTCAAGCCTTGAAAACATGAATGGAAAGTAAATGTGGCTATTTTACAAATGCAAAGCACATGTTGGTTTAATACAATAATATTCAATGTCAGTCAACATGACATGAAATTTAAGAGTGTATGAGCTTGTGAATGTGTACGTTCTAATATGGCCGTCTTGCTGTCGACTTATTCTGACCCTGGGGCCTCGTAAATCCTAACGACGCTGCCAAGGCTGAGTTCACGGCCTCTTTGTCCCACAACTGTCCAGGGAGACGTTGACAGACGCACGGATGCATTTAAATACACAAAATGAAAACACAGAAGCAGACAAATACCCGTCTAAGCGACTGAAGCGTCCTGTTTGCCTCCTGCTGCATATTAAAATGTACTTACTTTGTGAAGAGTTGTTGTTTTCATTTTTCATAAACCTTTAATGTGTGTAGACAGTTGAACTTGAACTAAACTTTTACTAAACATGAGATCATATGATGCACCCGCTGTTTCTGTGGGTGTTGGTAATCTAACTGTATTTCATTCTTTCTTTCAGTATTTTGAAAAGGGTTAAAATTTCAGTTTTACGTCTTAGGGTTAAAATCACTTCATGTTGTGTCTCACCTGTGATCTGGGTCTCGATCTCACCCTGCATCTGCAACGAGTCAACAAAGATGCTGCGGTTTCCGATGAAGCGGGCGCAGGCGATGCCTCTGTACGGCTGGCAGAACCCCTCCTCATCGAAATCCTCCCTGAAACACACAGAGGCACAGAAGAGACAGTCGTCAGCGCGTCATCAACAGGATTTCTGCAAACATTGGAAGAAACGTCTGTGCAATACACACTTTGGCCACTAGAGGGCAGTCTGTGTTTAAATATGACAAAACCAACTACTAGACGTTCTTTGGAGATATTTCCAGTGGCTGGTGTGTCTTTGCTCACTGAAGATATGTCACACATGCACACGCACACATTCACAGTGCCACATAAGTCGGGTGAAGAGTTCACGTTTGGATGTTTGACTCCAGTGGTGTTTATGGCAGCAGAGAGTTGTCATCATGACTCATCATGTGAAACATGTGCACGAAGAGAAGAAACGACAGAGACAAGTTGAGGATGATTATATTTTCACAAATATACAACTTTTACGTCCCTCAGTGTCTTTTCCTCCACGCCGCTCTCCATTCTTGTCCGTCTTCAATCCATTCATCTCTTTTTCACGTTTCAACTCCACATACACACTCACACATGTGCATGCAGCTATATTTGAAAAGACATCTAACTAATCAAACGCCTAATCCCAACCTTTATCCAAATCTAAATTTGAACCACATTTTCACCGGGAACTTTAGAGCAAATTCTTAACCCTTCAAATGCCCTCTAAAGGACGGCCCCCTCAAAAAGCGAGGGGCCAATAGAAATGTCCTCACCAGGGCGGCTTTACTCAACTCTAGAAAGGGTCTTTGCAGATGTTGTACACACACACACACACACACACACACACACACCACATGCAGACCAGCAGGCTATTTGCTCGGTGTGAGATCAGTGTGTCATGTGCTTTAAGTTGAGCCATATGGGAACCTGAGGACCAGGCACGGCCACATCATACAGGGTGAGTGCATGACGGCTCTGAGCGCTCTCTCTCACCCCCCACTGGTTCACAAACACACTGCACCTCATGCTTTTTCAATGCACACACACACACACACACACACACGCTGGCTAATTTATCAGATAGATCAAAGTAACCTACTGTAAAACAACACATTGCTTTCATACTTCCTAAAGTCAGGAGGTAGTTTGTCACCTTACAGCTTTAACACCGATCGACTTGAAATCACTCATGTGGGTGTCACTGATGTCAACAAAGGTCACGTCAGCCTCGGCTCCTCGAGCAATGAAAACGGCACATAATTCTCTTTTATGCAGTCGTATGAAATGTACTGAATATCCCATTGTATTTGAAGGTATTCATGTGTTGCTCCTGTATGAACACAGCGGCCTCGCTGCCTCGCTTCATGTAATATTCATCAACCGTGTTGATGGGAGTCACGATGTGTGAATGACACGTGCAAAACTTCAAACGGGCGGCGGCGGACACAGCACGTAAACTCGCGCCAAAGTACGACCGCCGGCGCAGTCACACAGCCGTACTGTTGTGGAGGATGTGTGAGTGTGGGGTCACTGGGGTCCTTCTCTCTGAGGAGTGTTAAGTGACTGAAGGGTCAAGGTCAGCTCTCTCCCTCAGCCCCTATATTAACAGACCTAATGGACTTTCCAGACATGCACACAACACTAAATTCCAAATAGACGAAGAGTCTGCGTCCCGCTGATTCCACCGAGATACGGTAACAACTTAATACAGCTTAAAGCAGATTTCACCCTTCAGATATATAATTTCCCATTAAAATGTGGATATCACTAATAAGGAGTTCATGTTGCGGTGTGCCTGCACATGGCTTAGCACTCCATCAAGCCACAAACTCCGACATACAAGATATTTTCCTTTGGCAAAGAACTTCATCGGTCCGAGGTGAACGTCGTCTGGCGGCTGCTGTAAAGGGAGATGTTCTGCTCAGAGAGCGTCGACTGTGTGAAGAACCTCTGAGGGAGGGGTCGTTGATTGATTGGACCGCTCCTGGCCCGAACGTAATGGGCCAGACCACCGAAAAACACAGAGCTAAAAGCAAACACGCACACACACACACGCGTGTGAGTGCTGGGGTGAGTCCAGGCGGACGGGAGGTCAGCCCCAGCTGTGCGTCACTGAGGACGGAGGACACACATGCACCCCAACACACACAGCCACACACAGACAAGTAAATGACAAGGGACAGCGGATGATCCACCACATTTCAGCTAAATCCCTGCCGGGTAAATTACAACTCTGGGCCAATCCAAACAGCCTGAACCGAACCAGGCCAGTCCGCAGCACAAATCACCCCTCGCTGCTTTCTATATTTAATTTCTTTACCTCTTTTTCCAACTCGGACTGAAAGTCATGTCTGAGAGGAATCCACTGCTGGAATCTGCATGTTAAAATGTGGATCCTGTCCAGTGAGGCAGCAATTATACGGCTAAAGAGATGGATGGAAAGGAAATACATCCACAAGAGCTACCAAAAGCTGTGAGACATCTGCGGTTTGTGAATTATTCCCGTGTTTTTTTCTTTGTGGATCCACTTACTTCAGTCTGTGTGTGTGTGTGTGTGTGTGTAAGTTATCCCATGCTGGGAGAGCCGAGTGCGGTTGCTATTTGTGTAAACAGTGGATGGCTGTGCAGGCCTTTTATTTCACACACCAACACCATGGGCTCTACGCGTCCTGTTCTTTAATACTTAATTACAAGGAGACGCTTTTGCCTCCAAGATCTGTTCTATAATCCAGATCGAAACCCAAAGGCGAGTCTCACCACAAAACTTAAACAAGGAGTTTGGACATTGATACATTGTCCAATGACATTTTTTCCAACCTCATTATTTATTCAAGAAAGCCCTTGCGAAGCAGCAGTGCTCTTTTTCCAGCACCACCCCGACTCACACGCATTCACACCTGGGTGGTGGCAGTGAAAGGAGTGCAGCTCCAGGTTTTTTAAATACATCCTGTAGAACGGTGAGTTCTTTTTACAGGTTTTCTCAAGCTGCGCTCTCAGAAAATGTTCCTTTCACTTCTACACAGCGTGCTAAGAAAATGATTAAATGACCACATATAAAAATGTGAAAGTAAGGGGGGGGGGGGCGACCAATGTCTGAATCATCCTATAATACGTGAATTCATATCAGCGACAAAGGCCAAATTAAACTGTGATACCCATCTGTCAACTCCTGCACCAACACAGAAAACAATTCAAAAACCTTTCAAATCACAAACACAAGCACCAGATGTTTGGACAGTCATTTAAATTCAACCCTAATTTAACCAAGCTTTTTTCCCACAATTTTCAAACAAATCTGCATCTTTGGAAACAATCAATACATATAAGAGATTTCTGTCCCACAGTTGATTTCAGAGGACTTCAACAGTTTCATTCACTGGCATTTTGGTTCAAAGTTTGATTATTTCTCCGTCTACGGGCGATAAATGTGTCGATTTGTGTATTTCTCTCTGCAAAAATCAAATTAAGAGTTGGGATGATGGGTTTTGGGTGAAAGGGATGTGAAGCACAGCACTCTCTGTTGGAGGGGATGTAGAACAGATTTAAGGCAGAGGAGGAGAGGGGCGGATCCTGATGACATCTTAGATTTCAGGGTAGCTCTTCCAGGAGCTGCAGTGGGTGCTGAGTGACGAGGAGAGGAGCTGCCAACGGCTGTTCTACTCTGACTGGCGATGCCCCCTCCGCTTTTGCTCTTTTCTTTATTTCTGTGCCAGACCCTCCCCACTGATGCTTTGAGCCTCAGCTATGATAGAACAGGATGTGGCATTAAAAAGAAACAAATGGTTTCATCTCACACGACACACATACAGTTGACTGAATGTTAAGTCACACACTGGCCTTCCTTCATTGACAGTGTAACTCCGTTGTCTTGGGGAGAGTTGTAAAATGCGTATACGGTTGCAGCGTGCAGTGATCTCTCTCTGACAGTGAGCCAAAATGTCCACCAGAGGCTGAGGTTGACTGAGGTCTGCGGCTGCCGGTGGCCCATGACCGCACTGGGAACGAACGGCGAGCGAGGGCAACTGAGGCGCTACGTTGGATACAATGGAGAAAGAAAAAGGCCCTTCAGGGTCCTCGTGTTACTACTGCGTCCTGACTGCAACAATAGAGGCTTTCTGTCAGGGGAGAGAAGGAGCTGCAGGGTGTGTGTGCAGAAACGAGGATGATTTAAATGAGTTTGAAATGAGACAAACAAAAAATCCACTCAACGGAAAAAACCTGATACCAACATATTGGGCTCATGCTTGCCAGTAAGAACGTTTAAAAACCACACAAGAGGTTAGTGCATTCACCTGGAGGTTTGCCACAAGGTTTATTCTTTACATTGACCCGTCCCTCCCCACCTGCTCATAATAGGTGGATTCATGAGGACCTACAGTGAACTGGGCTTGGGAGGATTAGGTTTTCCCCAGAGACCTTCCTCAAACCTGGCAAACCTTCTTAGTGCATATTGACCACCGGATTAAAAAGTAGATCTTAGCTCTGTTTTTTTTTTTTTTTAAAAACATAACTGATTTATTTCTTTGCCATGCCATTGACTCTGAGGTCGGCAGGTGGAGGAGAAGGTGGGGGCTATCAGACAAACACAGGGAAACAGCCTGAGCAGATTTTCCCGTCGACGATCACAGAACTCAGTTAGCCGTACTGACAAGTTGGACCGTTTCCACGCAGAAGAAATAAAGAAACTTGGCAGTTTGTTCGTCATCAGGACAAACTTCGCCCGTGGTCACGAGCTGAGACGCTCGAGCTCGAAAACAAATATTTATCTTTGCTGACATTTCACGTTGGAAATTAAATCGGTGCCAGAATGATTCGGACTCAGCCGTCGCCCACACAGGCTGGAGTCCTGACAGTGGCTGAAGCTAAAGAGTTTGAACAGGGGGGGTTAACACAGACATGTAGGCAGAGGACCGACATCACTCCTGTCACTCCTCACAGCGCCCTCAACCCGGTGATATCACTTCCCCAGGAGACTGT
>CAAKHB010007026.1:4727-17527 GCA_901007665.1 Aeoliscus strigatus
CACCACACACGAGCATACGTCCTCCCTCCCTGAGAATCATTTGGAATGACTGGTTGTTTTCACCGTTCAACAACGTTAAAATGAACTCAGACACTTCGTTTGGGTCCTGATCTTGACACTGGGTCCTCAGTTCGTCCCGTACGTGTGCTCGTGTCCTCGAGTTCCATCTCTGAGCTGCTCGCCATCTGTTTCACGTTTGGTGTGTTTACCACAGACATTTGACATTTGTGATTCTTTAATCAAGTTCACATAAAAACACATTATAAAGCAGCTTTAAGAGCAGGTGAACCGATTAGGGATAAAAAGATAAACGTTAAGATTTGTTCTGTCGCTTTGACACACTGGAACTACTTCCACATGACCACAACCTTGACTGAAGTTCATATTAATCAAGTACTGACGTGTAATGATGGCGATGAAAGATTTCTGCGTTCAGATTTGACCTTTTACCAACGAGTTTCCTCGTGTTTACTGGATTTTAACAACATGGATAACACTGGCTGGAATCAGCAGTTCGTTGTAGCAGCTGACGACGGTTAGCCAGCTAGCAAAGATGGCGGCTAACGCGATAGCACCATGCTAATGTGTTAGCAAGTTGCTGTTTTCCGCTCAAATAGATGTAACAGCTGGGTATATTTGTTCGTCATTACTTCCAGTGAGTCCGCGTTTAGCCTAGAAGCACCATGTCATTCAACATTTAATTACGTATTGTTTTGTGTTTCCTAACCATGCTACTGATCTGCCACTCACTATCTTCTTTTTTTTTTAACATCCAAACAGGACCAACTCCAGCACGTTTTCTCTGTTTAACATTTAACTGTTCCAAGATGATTTTCCTAATAACCAGGATCTTTGCTGAGTTGAAGATTCATTATGAGGTAATATTCCTTCTATTGTATTCACTACAGGGAACCAGATGCTGTTTCTGGTTTCTGAGCATCTGAAAGTGTAAAATGTGGCTACAGGCAAACTATCATCCTAAAATATGAGAGAAAATTGTTTTCAATTCTTAAAAAAATGCTACTGAAAGGAGTTTTCCAATCTCAGGACGACTAGTACAGCTCTGTAAATGAAACACAGATAATATGCTCCTTACTTTAAGTCCAATGAGTTATTACCTACTTATTCTTTGAGAGCCTGAGAGGCATCATGAAGATATTTGTGGGGCTACGGTGACATTTTACAGCTCCTCGTTACCCGTTCCACACAGGAGGAAATGTCACCTTTGGACTAAACTGCACAAATGTAATTGAACTCCGGTGACATTGTGAAGCGAGCGTGCACGGAACACGGAGCCTTCACTTCCCCTTCAAACCGCTGACAAGGCGTTACAACATCAGAGCGCCTTTGTAAAACAAAAGGCTGAATGATTTCCAAACAAAATGTTGACAAAAATCCAATGGCACTGCTGCGGTTCCCTCCTCCGTCTCCTCCGCTGAGGGGATTAGATTACCATAACTCATGCTAATCACCTGCAGAGGAGACCAATTATCTGTCTCCTTTGCCTTTCACATGCATTCATCTTTTATGAAAACATGAGGACTGAAGTGACTTGACTTTATTCCTTGTTAATCCTCGCCTGCATTGGATTTCATTGGCTGGAAAGCTACAAACTGCTCTTCTCCAAAAAGCCAGAAACCATATAGTTTATCATTTTCGAAAGACGCTACCGTTTTATCACTGGAATCGACCAGACATCCAAAACCAATTCAACAATTGAAAAAAACATTTATCAAAACGTTTATCCTAAAAAAAAAACAACTTTATTATTTTCCCTCCTATCCCCAAATCCATATTCAAGTAACAGGGCCATTCCATTCCCTGTGGAATCTTCCGGTAATATGGACATGCAGAGGACAGCTTGTCTCTTTATGTCCCATCAGATCTAATGAAACGTTCTGTGGAGAATTGGTTATCGCTAATGGAATATGAAAGAAGTCATGAACACAACACCTCCATCTTTGAAAAGGAACGCACCCGATGCTGTGAGCGCTTTCATTTCATTCCCGTTGTATTCGAATACATGTTAAATCACGGCGGTACCTCTCCTGTGACACAGGGCTCCAGCGCTTTATCACAGAGAGAGAGAGAATGTGCTTCTTTGTGGAGGAAATGAGTTCTCCTCGTGCCACTACATCTTCAAGTTTAGGTTTCCAGGGCAACGGCAGTTTGTGCATTCATGAGCTGGAGTTAAATCACAGACGGGAATATGTCGTTGACGGAATTTGTTTGGAGTGTTTGGCCTAAGTCGAAAGGTGAGAATGAGAAACCGAACGAGGCGAAACCTGGTGAACTAATGAGTGAGAAAACCCACCGAGACAAAGCAGCACCCCCCCCAGCTCCCGTCTTCTCCGTGTAACCACATCTTCAACCAGAGGAAATGATATACTGAACCGTCTGGCGCACGTCGAGGTTATTCCATGTGATCTTCTTTTGATGAGTAATATAATATTCTTTCATCTATTCACTGAGCCTCTCCTGAAACTGGAATCCCCCCCCCGGGGAGGCTCCCCTCACTTTGAAAATCGACGTGCGTACCGTGTAATTTGAACATTTGCCTTTGTTAAATGTCACGGACGAGGAATTTCTGTTGTTTCCCATCATGAAGTCTTAACGCCGAGGAGCTGGCTCGCACGTGACAACGGGGGAAACGTCCATAGCAACGGGCGGTGACAGGCGGGACGAGAGCTAAGTGACGGCTCAGCCTCCTCGCGTCACACAGAAGATCTGCATTTGCCTGCACGTTCAGGGAATCCTGTCACACTCTCCACAGAAACGGCGTTTTTTGGCGGCACGTGTCCGTGCCACGTCTACCACCAGATGGCGCTCTCACCTCAGCCGGAGGACCATGTTGACGGCGCCTTGGGTGTAGGGCGTGTCCTCGTACGGTTCGACCTGCGGGAGAAAACGGCTGCACTGATTAGACGGTTCGCTGCAGACGAAGAGAAGGAAGACGACAGGGTCCGTTGGAGGGACGGGGTCCGGAACAACAAAGGGAACCTTGTCCTGATGGTGTCACTGGTATTTAGACCAAGGTGGAGGGGAAGGAGAGGTGACGCTCTGATTGGCTGATGGGCTCGACACACGCCCGGAGCCGACGCTGCATTCACACGGACTCGGGGAAACCGCAGACGACAAAGCGGATGTCGGTTTAGTGGACGAGAGGACGGTAGAACCCAGGGCGACGGCCGCTGCCGTTGTTTCCAGGTGTGTTTGGATGATTGGCCAATCAGAGCGTCACCTCTCACTCCCTTTAAAAGCGGTGGAAGATCAGCTGGTCGGACGTCGGGTGTCACTGACCCAAGAACCATCTCACGTCCCATCAGAGAACGGAGCAACTGTCAGGAGCCGAGGAGTTCCCCAAGGAGCTGATCCGGTTCCTGACCAGTACGTGTATCTGATCTACTGTGTATCTGATAAACATCAGAATGTGGAGAGCTACTTTTATTTGTCATCAGTCAGACACGTTTCTATCTTCATCAACAGACACATCCTGCTCCGCTGACCTCAGACCAGTTGTTTTTGTTTTACTTTTTTTGGTCACTGGCACATTTGCTTTCTGCGTCGTCCAACTATCAACTATGAGCGCAGACGGACGCGCCCAGAGAAGACTAGTTCGATGGACTGGTATCAGAGGAGAGAGACGGCTGCGGAGGAGCTGAGGATTTAATTCCTGACTGGGACATGGGACTACAGCCATCGTTGTCAAAATGACAATAGCCTTTGAAAACGGGTGAGTCTCAAGATGAGACACGTTCAGGCACTGAGCTGCCGCTGTCAGGCAGGAGCCATTTACTGTGACTTATTACTGCTGAGAGCATCCCTGCAGGAGACTGACATTCACACACACACACACACACACACACACAGAGCCCGTATGCAAAAATGTAGAAAAGCACACAATCAGTGCGGCGCCAAGGTCGCTGGATCCTGACAAACGAGTGTTGTTGCCGAGTCCCTCACCTGAGGATGCTGAACTGACAAGGCTTCGACGGGGACGTCGTTGGCATTCTCCTCGTTCTGGGAGGAACAAAACGAGAGGCAGGATTGTACAAACGCTGTTACATCGTCGGTAAACACCCGGCCAGACCTCGTCTTATAAAGACGACACGGCAACGTCGAGTCAACGGGACGTAACGTGCTGGATCGGTCGGGCACTTGTGTCCATTTTTTTTAATTAAACTACATCAAACCTGTGAAATACACATGTTCTGACATGAAACCGGTGATTGTTCTGCCTGAGCGGACACTTGGATTGCATTTACACATTTAATGCCTTTCAGCAAAAAGTTGTGAAAAGCTGCTGCCGAGACAACGGAGCTGAAAGAAGCACGACGTTACCGGATGTCTGACGTGTCTCACGAGAGGAACTTACGTCTGAGGCCTCGTCTCGGACCCTCCGTGACTGCAGAGGAAAGATCGAGCAGCGTTATCACAGCTTGTTTTCAGAAAGATGGAAATCAGTCACTCACAGTCGCACAATGCTGCAAACGACTCAAACACAAGAACAGATGTTTCCATTTCAACATGCATGTGACGTGGTTGTTTAAAGGACACTTGTTTGTGGTCCTCAGTCAACTGTATCTTTACATACTGTGTGTGTGTGTGTGTGTGTGTATTAGGGCCGTCCATTTCAATTAAATTAATAACAGAAAGATTAGCGCATTTAACGCATATAACCAAAATAACGCATTTTAATTGCACATAATTTTGACCTTCAGACAACAAGAAATCTCAGAACGATGGAGCTGGAACAGGCAGACGTGAAGTCGTTGCTGGATGGAAAGTTTACATATGAGAAACTCTGTGCCGGTCTCACCTCAGTGCTAAACACGTCGGTGCTAGCCACTGGTAACGTTAGTCCCGCTAGTAAAAACAGTGTCGCCAAGCCACAAAAAAAAAACAACAAAAAAAAACCAACATGGTTTGACACTGATGTCACTGATCTGTTGGCCTGTGTAGGACGTTCATCAAAAATAAACCCCGCTTTGGAGCTTAAACTAATGTGTTCATTGATGGACTCGTAAAACCAAAACCCACAAACGGCCCGGATCTGGTTGAGGAGCGGGATTGATGGAGCGTACAGGACAAGACACATCTCAGGTCCCCTGCTGAGGTTTAATTAAGCAGTTTACATCGTTGAAGAAGTGACGGAGGGTCCCCGCTTCACCGGGGGTCATTTGTTTCCCTCATCTGTGCCACCTACGGACCACAGCTAATTGCTGTATTTGTTGCCTCTTTTAACCCCGATATGTGAAACGGAGGAGAGGTTTGTGGCCACTGGAGGGCGCTGCTGCTCCCTGTGAATGTTTATGGAGCTTGTGCTACTTTGGAGAACCTACTTCCTGTTCTGCGTGTGTTTGCGTGGCGATTTCACGGCTCCGATGATAAACGTCAGGTTGGAACCTTGAGCAGTTGCGCTGGTGTTGTGTACATTTCCTCCAGGACATGCCGAGTGCAGCTACTCTTGGTAGTAGATTAGTGATTCAATCCTACATTAAAGCAGGGTATCTTAATCAAAGAGCCTTTTGATCACTGCCATCTCCCCCCTACTTCTGTCCTCGACGCTTCCAGCTCCACGTAGCTCTGATGTACTTTAAACCATCTGATAGACAAAACACATGCCAACTTTATCGGGGCGTGCAGGAATGTAGAGGATCAGAACAGAGGAGTGTTATAAGCGGCCACTAGTGGGCGCTCTCCTACCCGGCCCTGATTCACTGCCGCCTTGCCCTCCTCGCTGCCCTCGTCCAGCTCGTCGTCGCTCCACTCCCAGTCTCCATCCTCCGTCTTGTGCAGGTGGCCACTGGAGCCCGGGACTCTCCTCACCTGGACCGCGACGGGCGACAGACAAGAAAAGAATACATTTGGTTTCTAAACTGATTCTGTGTGTTCATCTCAGAGTACACAGAGAAACTAAACTGCATCCTTTTCAATACAATTCTGGAAAAGTTGGTCTGTTCTGAAAAATAAAAACAGATTATTATTAAAATTAGTATTATTATTAAAATATGATTTGTATTATTTTTAAGGTATTTAATTTCAGTCCACTGCACCACCGACATGTTGCCAAACTTCACACAAAGCACAGCAGCTTCCAGATGTTAGTGCTTTGACAGAGCTGAGGTGAAATCCACCGGGTCCAGTGAAAACTCTGACAAACTGCATTAGTTCCACCGACACAATGAGGCAGAAACTCTCTAGCTCTCAGGAGACGGAGCTCCAGCCCGACGTCAGCTCGGGTTCACACCAGTGGAAACATGAATCCAGCTGCTCGACAATGTGACACGACGAAGCAGGTGAGTGAAGCCTGGGATTCTTCTAGAAGGGACGGATCCAAGCAGCGAGTTATGAGGCATCACAGTGTTACAGGGAGCACACGGACGCAGAGATCGACGCTGGCTCATAGTTAAAGAGGCACTACCGCTCTGGGGGTGTCGGGTCTAGTCTCCAAAGCTGACAGAGAACCTCGACTCGCCCGGCTCAGCTCAGGGTCCTTCAGCAAAACGGAGACAGGTCAATCCAGAGACTGCACGCCACACGACCACGTTGTATGAAAAACGCATTCGCATTCATCATCATTCATCAGACACCCAGGGTTGGCAGGAGATGACGGGCCCGGCTGCGTTGTTTTGAAATCGGGAAGCGTCCGTGCAGAACTCGAGTGGATGAATGTCGCCGCTGAGAGCAGCAGAGCACACACACACTCAATAACAATTTATTTGTACCGATTTTCCCTCTTTTCATTATGAGACAAATCAATGAGCCCTGTGCAACAAACCACCCATGGCTCTCCCATTCCGAGGCTCAATCACAGGAGTCAGGCGCCCTCTGCTGGTCATTCATCTCATGTGTTTCTTCATTGTGGGATATATACTGTACCTATATACCCAAACTGAATTTTTTTAAAGTTAAAAGTTTGTTCGAGTTTTTTGAGAGTCTGTCCTCTCTTGTGTCCTTGTGAGTGGAAGTGCACGTGTTTACCATGACCACAGGATACCACCCTAAACACGTCAACAGGACAACCAGCGGGTACGGGGAGTCATTCACAGTCCAAAGGGTCACAACATTTCAGGGGACTGTACACACAAGAGAGTTCAATTCAAAGCCTCAGGAGTAAGACGGAGGCCACGGAGGTCTTATAAAGACAATAAAGACGTCAAAGTATTCGGAGATTTGCTGGTTTTCCCAGCGTAGATGATGACATGCCGGGAAGCATCAGCACAAAACAACGAGGACGCGCGCTGGCTTTGTGGCTGGCTGAGGCTTTCACAGCTTTGACCGACATAAACAGAGATGGATTCTTCCGGTTCAACACCACTGGTCATGAAATAATAACTGAGGCGAGGTGACACGGTAGAGGACTGACTGAGAGCATGTCTGTTGTACAACCGCTGAGGATTATAGGACGACGGAAAGTGACTCCCACCGGTGTGGATCAGTTAACCCTCAGTGAGTCTCAGCAGCAATAGCTTTGGTTTGTATTTACATATATAGAAACACAAACACACAATAATAGACAATTAATGACTTCTATTCATTTAGAAAGACACATATATATTATAAATGTAATTATATTATTATAATATAATGTTATATATATACATACATATAAAACAGTTTTTCTATTTTCAACACGATGCAGCACTGAGGGACAAGCAGATGTGTGTTAAATCTACAAACTGGGTCACGTTAACCGTCTTTTTTTTTTCTGTTGGTGACTGTGACGCCGGCGTCGGACGCGGTAACGGCCCCCGACCTCCATTTGCTCCCGACCCCGTCGGTGAAATTCCATCCCTCACCCATCACCCTCTGTTCCCGTGTGTGTGTGACGACCGGGACGGTTCATGGACGAGATCCAGACTTAGTAGTAAAACACACGTGGACGGACTGAGGTGCTGCTCGTGTTGACTGTAAATTCATCCAGACGTGAGTCGCTCACACGTCATCTCTTCATGTTTAGTCAATAGAGACTCTACAGGGAATGTCAGCGTAAACATACCTTCTTGGCCCGCTGGGATATTTTTGGTGCACAGCACAGCAGTTTCTCAACCAAATACTCTTTGTTCTGCAAGAGAAACACACAGATGAGTATTAGTGGAAAATTAATTGGGGGAAAAAGGAATTTAACATCATGTTGATGACGATGGGGGTCACAGTTCCAGACACTTCAAATGTATTGAAACAGTCGTACAAAGACTTTGTAATAAGTTCAATGTCATGACATCACATCACCCATGAATGAATGAATGAATGAATGAAACAGAAACAGACTGGAACGAATGCAGTCAAATAGTGGAGGTGTGCCTAATAAATAGAGCACACACGTCAGTGGTGTTGGCTGACGGATCCATATAATGTATGGAATCATCCCCGTCACACACATCGACAGGTCTGACATCAGGAGGGAGACGGAGCACCACAAACATCTGCCTGTCAGAGGTTCAACCAATACCTTGGCCTTCTGGAAGAATTTACACTTCAAGAGCTCTGCAGCCGTCGGCCTACGGGGAGAGAGAGGCTGTTGAAAAATACATCACACAACGGGTTTTGTGTTTGAATCCTGATCTTTATTGATCACGGAGCTTTTTAAACTTGAATTTGACTCTTGAACGACTATTTGTGCTCGTTACAGTGGAGTTTGCCCTTCAATGATTTATCAATCCCATTTCAGTCTTAGTTTTAGTCTTTTTTGATGCTTTCATCTTGTATTTTTTACTTATTCTTTACTCCATAAATACAGACATGATGACGTTCTGTCACCTTTTGGCGGGGTCCTTCTGAAGGCACATGGTGATCAGCTTCCTAAAAGATTTGCCGTATTTCTTCAGCGCATCCTTGTCCTCCACACCCGTCTCCAGAGTGGGCGGGTCGTTCTGCAGCGTCAGCATCAGGACCTACAGGGACGGGAAACGGGGTCACAGCTGTCAACGAGGAAAAGAAACTCAGAGCAGGAAACTGGCTGTGGAGGAAATCCGCTTTCAAAAGAGGCACACGTTTCTGGTACATGACAGCACTACCTGCCACCACCAGCAGGGGGGGGTTATGTTTTCCTGTTTTTGTCTGTCTGTCGGCTGCTTGTTCATTCATGTTCAACGCAGGTATATGCTGCTCCTACGCCTTACGCCTGTATCCGTGACAACCGTCAAGCGGCACGCTGACCTTCATGGGGGGGTACCGGTGGTAGGGCGCAGACCCCGTCGCTAACTCTATGGCTGTGATTCCAAAACTCCAAATGTCTGCCTTGAAATCGTAGCCTCGGACCTGTGGGGACAGAAAGGATGGGGTCAGACACGCTGCGTAACACTGATCCATACACGTCCGACGGCGGCTCATCTGGGTTACACAACTGATATTTTGCCCTCAGCGTCCCTGAATGTCCCACATGTGTTAGCGCAGATGGACTCCAAACACCATCCGGATTCTTCTGAGCTGACCCACAATGCCAGACCAGGCTTGAAAGCCCCCGTCTGAAGAGCCATCACAGAGACGATGACAAAAAAAAATGAGGAGTCGATGCCATCAGCAGCTAGTACCTGCTCCATCACCTCTGGGGCCATCCAGCAGGGCGTGCCCACAAAGGTCTTCCGGACTTTGTTTCTGGTCATATCTCCGCCTGTGGCCAGGAAGGCACTCACTCCAAAGTCTGAAAGGAAAAGAAGTCCATAAGTTATGAAGAGAAGCAGCGTGTGGGTGCGAGGTGGCTGCGACCGACTCCTTTTATGACTCATCCGGTGTCCATAATAAAAGCTGCTGCGTCACATGGTAAATCAGCCTCAAATGGCTTTAAAACTCTGCTCCGTTTATCAGCGATGGATGAAAACACAAACGCAGACGTGTCACCGTTTACGTTTAAACCAAAGCGGCAGTGGGAAAACTGGTCCCGTGAATGAGTAACGACAAGAAAACAACTCGGTGGATCGGTTAGCGACAGACAGGGTGAGATCCCACACACCTGCAATCTGAACGGAGCCGTCTTCTCCCAGGAGGATGTTCCCAGCTTTCACATCCCTGAGGCCAACACAGCACAGTCACACAGCGCAGTCACGTGACACAGCATCGATTCTTCCCTCCGTGCCCCCCACCACCATCTGGCTCTTTGCCCGAGGGGCCGATCAAAGGCCAAAGCCTCTCACAATGACCTTGAAATCCAGGGACGTTTCTGGAGCTCAGCTCGATCGGCACGTTTACAGAAACTTAAATGAAAATCGGGTTTCATCCGTTTGTGTCTCTGACTGACGGGCTGGCGCCTCATCCCACAGGGCCCCGTTTTGGACCGTGATCTATGAACAAGTGTACGGACGGAGATGCGTTACCGGTGAATCTGTCCGTTCCTGTGCAGGTAGTCAAGGCCTTCGAGGACTTCTTTCAAAATGGAGGCGATGATGGGCTCGTCCAGAGCTCCGTTTTTGTCCTGGTCCTTACTTGTGTGCTTGATTATGTCCAGCATGGAGCCTGAAAGACACAGAGGAGCCAACAAAAGCGTTCCCTGAGTCTATTGTATAATTTTTGTCCATTCAAAAGGGGCATTTAGCCTCCGTGTGTTCCTGTGCCAGGGGAACGTACCTCCACTCAGAAGCTTCATGACCAACCACAGCTCGTCCTTCACCACGAAGGAGGTGTAGTAGGTGACGACGTTGGGATGGCTGCACTGGCTCATCGCTTGGATTTCTTTCTGTGGCGACAGAAACAACTGGATGCGTGAACCCGCCCTGCGGAACAGTCCGGATCGGACGTGTTCTGACCCTCCGTGTTCATTTAACTCACCAACAGCTCGTCCATGCTGGTCTGGCACTTTTCCAGGTTGATTCTCTTGATGGCGACGCGCTCCCGCCGGGGCGTACAGAGGGCGGCCTGCACCACCGCTGTGGCCCCGCTGCCTGGAATCAAAACACACACGTCGCACCGTCACAGGAGCACGAGGCTCAACAGACGCTTGTTACGTTTAGACACACACACACACACACACACACACACACACACACACACACACGTTTGGAGGCTTGTTTAGCCGGGTCATTACAAATCAGGCGTCCACGCCAAAGGCCCCCATGACATCGCTTGACAACTGCTCACGACAGATAAGGAGAGGTAGGGAGCGCACAAGATGGGACCGGTTGGAAGGCTTCGACTAACACGTCAAACATCTGCGCTGCTGTTTCTTATCACCGACGACAGGAAGTGTCAGCTCATCTGTTGGCTGAATGCCTTTGCTGAAAATATTGCGCCAACTTCCGCTTGTGACTTCAAGTACTTTTCAGATTTCCATTCTTTTTCTCTTCAGTAAGTTCACTGGGTGCAGATTTCTATACAATTAACACTGACCTTTGACCTGAAATGACACAAAGACACTGTTTGATACAAAACAAACATTCACATGACTGACGTTTAAAAAATGTATATTCTACATGAGCTACGCAAACAATGTTTGTATTACTTCTGACATGGATTGACCACAACTTTCCGCAGTTTTTGTTGGACAGGGAAACGATTCAACTGACATATGATGTTAGAAAATACCTGTTAGTAGTTCCACTAACCCCAGGGACAGACACACTCTAGAAGATACGCAGCCATCCATGATAAAAACTATGTCAACTTTAGTTCAAGCAATACACCAACCAAGAGAATCAATTAACTGAGAATTATCCACGTGAGTATAAACGTGTAGTCATTTCGTTCTTCTTTTAGACACGTGATGAAATATATTGTGTTTCCACTCATTTCAAACAACTCATAGATCGATTGATTGTCGATCTAAAAAAAGTGTGTAAAACACAGACAATTATCCGTGATGACTACACAACCTGTCAATCACCACGAACGAGTACGACTGAGTGAAGGAGTGTTTGTTTACAAGGTTTACGGTAATAAACCTTCATCAACGTAGCGCAACACGTGTGATAACCCGGCGGAACTGGAACAGACGGATATGAAGCAATAAGACAGCTTTAACAACTGACACTCTCTCTCACACACACACACACGCACACGCACACACGCACACACACATCTCCTCGAACGGAGTTTTCACATGAAAGACGCCGGTAGGCCTCCGTCGTCACCAACAGCTGATAACCGGCCGGAGCCGAACCGGCCGCAACACGTCCGGTACTGACCGATGACTTCCTGCAGCTCGTACGACTCCCTGCTTATTGGCCAGCTGGTTGTAAGCGCCGGCTGCGGCGGCTGGACAGAAGCCGGAGAGTCGTCGTGGTCCGCCATGATGATGATGAGGATGAGGATGATGATGGTGCTGCTGCTGCTGCGCTCGTCAGCAGCTTCTCACGGACAGAGAGCGAGCGAGAGAGAGAGAGAGAGAGAGAGAGAGAGAGAGAGAGAGAGAGAGAGAGAGAGAGAGAGAGAGAGAGATGGCTGCTGCAGCCGGCGATGAGAACAACCCGGAAAATAGGGGAACACACACGCGCGCGTCGATTGAATTTCCGAAGACCGACATCGGTGTCATTTATTTCAAGCTCGTCGTTCCAGCTGAGAAACTCTAACACTACAAGGGAATATGGACAATAAAATAAAATAAAATAAAAATAGAAAACCACCCGACAACTACAACAATCTGGTGAAGGAGTTTGACACTTGCACCACGTGACGACTGGATGCAGTTTGTACCTGTGGCCAGTAGGTGGTGCCGCTGCATCACATATTTGTACACATGCGTGTTCAAATGTTCCAGAAATACCACAGTCAGTGATGTTGTGAATTTCCTCCGTTCGTTTGACTGTTGACAAAGGTGTGCGTGTGTGTGTGTGTGTGTGTGTTGGGGGGGGGGGGTCCATTGTACA
>CAAKHB010007026.1:17547-32744 GCA_901007665.1 Aeoliscus strigatus
CAGCTCGTCTTTATTGCACTGTACGACGGCAACACGTAGTGTACCACTCCATCCCAGGTCTGTGACCATCATCATCATCGTCGTGAATCGTAGTTACATATTCATTCCACAGCTACATATCAGTAGAGTGTGTGTGTGTGTCGAGGGGGAGGGGCACGTTAATACGTGGGGTTGTAAGTCATAGATCATAATAGTTCTATGTCCCATAACACGTTCCTGCTTTTCAATTCTCTGACAGGTGTTTATTTAGTACATTTTAGATTCATGTTTATTTACTCACCATGTGTACAGTCTGATTGGTTTTATTGATTATTCTTCTACACACCTCATTATTATATCGTTGTTCCTTACGAGATCGTGTTCACACACACACAAACCTGCCAGCAGATGGGATGATTCACCAAGTATGGAGGTCAATAAGTGTCTCAGGTCGACGCTGTGGGGAATGATCCAAACCCAAACAACGCTACGAGATGCGTCAGAACTGGAACATGCCAGACGTGGAACTCGTCGGAAACAGGCGCTGAAGGACGACCAGACACCACGCGCCCTGTAAAGGACGTGTGCGCGCACCAATCGCAGCTGCCGTCGTCTTCGCTGGGGGGGCAGCGGGGGGAGGCAGCCGGCGAACACAGCGGCACAGCGCCGATATCAGCTGCCCCTCAGCCGAGTGAGCAGCCACATCACCCGGGCAAAAACCTCCGACTCCAGCCCCCCCCCCACTCCCTACACACACTCCTCCTCCTCCGGCCGCTGAGCTCGTGCGTGCAGCGGGAGGATGGCCGGCATTCTGGCGTGGTTCTGGAACGAGCGCTTCTGGCTCCCGCACAACGTAACCTGGGCTGACTTGAAGAACACGGACGAGGCGACGTTCCCGCAAGCCGAGGACCTGTATGTCGCGTGTCCCTTCGCGTTCTGCATCTTCGTGGTCCGGCTGCTGTTCGAGAGGTGGGTCGGGAGCGCGTGTGCTTGTCGATGTGGCTGAAATGCGGTGGTGAAGTGATGCAGCCCCGCGCGGATCCCCCGTGTTCTTGTCAGGAGGGGGGGGGCCCAAACAATGGCATCTAGTCCCGTTAGCCCCCGATTCACCGGCGCCGATCCTCTCTCCGCAGGCCTGCGGCGGCCCTACCTGCCCCCGTCCCGGTGTTTCCTCTCACCACATCCCACTCTTGCTCTAAAAGCTTTAGTCGTACGAAGCTTCAGAACCAGGGAGGGACGCGACGGTCCCAGCGGAGCTTCGTTTGTAGGTGATGTCTCCTCCGGGAGCTGTGAGGCCTCCGATTTCCGTGCTCTTATTTTCAGCGTTCACCAATGCAGACGTCACCCATAGAAAGTCAGAATCATTCCAGAAAGGAGTCACTGCGTGACCTAGATATGTTCTCAAAGATCATCGCGATCTATTCCCTTCTCTGGACACGTGAGTATCCAATGGAGTCAGTCGGTTTGTCCCTTGTCAGTTTGTCAGCAGAGAAGTCCAATCCATCCCACTTCAACTGGTCCACAGTGACTGTCCGAGGGTACAGGTCGTTTGAGCCTGACTGTTTTTTGGCACAGAAACAAGCCATCTATATATCTGTTTGTGTGAACAACGCAATGGTCTTTGAATTCTAGGTTTATTGCGAGACCATGTGCCATGGGCCTGAAGATCCAGGCCAACGGGCCCCAAAAAGCCCAGCCCAACGCCATCCTGGAGAAGGTTTTCACCGCGATAACCAAGGTGACAAAAGGCGTCAACTCGTCACAGCGGATGTTGTGTGTTTTTGTGCTTGTTATATTAACCCGTGTCTGCTTTCCATCGCCAGCACCCGGACGAGAAGAGGCTGGAGGGGCTGTCCAAGCAGCTCGACTGGGACGTTCGAACCATCCAGCGCTGGTTCCGACAAAGACGTAACCAGGAGAAACCCAGCACCCTCGCTCGATTCTGTGAAAGCATGTAAGGAGACCGTGGATGTCTATTCTCCTTGTAGTCACTTGAATAATACTGTAGCATTCATCAGTAATTGACTATTCTGTAATCTAGTTCAAGCTGTAAACTCATATTCTCTTCATTTGCTGGAAAACACACATTCAAATTCAGAAATTTGAATGTCAGTAAAATGTAAATGTATGTAAATGTGAATGTTTTCATTCTTCTTTGCTAAATAATCACCACCACAGCTCCTCAGACACGTTAAAAAAAAAAGGAAGTTCTGACCACAACGCTGAACTATAACGATTATTTTGTAGCGAAACAAATCCGGAAGCAGCTCGTGTTCTTCACTGTAAACACATGATGGAGCCGTGTAGCCGGGGCTGGTGGCAGCCAGCTGAGCTCTGTCCGTCAAGGAACCCAGAGACAGGTGGGGAGCCTGTCCACACTCACAGGGTAGAACCAGTACAGACCTGTGGGAGATGGGTCCATCGGGTCCCAGTGCGACATGACAAATCCACTCAGGCTGTAACGGAGAACCGGCTAATCTGCAGCCAAGCACTGGCCGTCAGGGAGATGTTCGATACCGAGCAGTGTGGTGTTAAAGACCAGTGAGACGTTCACGTCTGATGTAGGAACGCTCTCACATTCAGTGACGCACCCGAGGCTGTCGGCCCGACTTCTGTTGGAAAGAAACGTTAAAGCCGTCGGATTATGTGTTCAGCTCAACAGTCAGTCTGGGCCGGCGATAATTTCAGACAGCACCGTTATCTGCTCGTCGTATAATTGAGTGCAGATGACTCGGCAATAGTTTGGCTGGACGTTGCTTATGTGCTTGGATCCAGTCCTCCCAGCAGAGGGTTTGTACTAATGAGGCCCTCACGCCCAGCTGCTGCAGACCGATAGCCTTCTTTGTCTGTCATCAAGATGGCTGATCTGGTGTCTGCTCTTGTCAGCATCCAAACAGAGTTGAATGCAGACACACAGTCCTTCTGGTGGTAATGAAGACCAGCTTTTGTCGTCAGGGTTCCTTTTTTTCCCCCTCCAGATGAAGCTGCACTATTGAGTGTGGATGTTTGTCTGCACGTAACAGACAGCAACCTTTGTTTCCTACGGAAGAAAACAACATCATCCTGAAGCAGGTGCAGTAGACTACTGACAGGCTGCAACTGGCAAACTTTCAGGACGAAATATGAAAGGAAGTGACTGCGTAGCTATGTGTATTCTCACAGTCTCACATCTCATCCTCCACCTCCATCGTTAGTAGTATTTCTATGTCCTAAATAAAAGGAAATGTATTATTTTCAGTTGGAGTTGCACTTCTTCGATCCCACTCCAATCCAGTAGAGGGCAACGTATCCTCCGCTAACTGGGGTGTCCACTCCATATGGTCAGAAGATAGGAAATGCTAACTTCCCCAGCAGAAAGCAAAGGCTCACGTCACCATCTATGTTCCAAAAGTACCTATAGTAAGAAACCGAGTTCCCTTCACAGTTGACTGAGTACAGGTGCTATTCTCTGGTACAGCCACGGCTTTTGTTTCTCACACTGACCTCCTAAGGAACAAAACTCACTCTTTCTCTATCTATCTACTATCAATATATACAGTACATATATACATATACATAGTCTGTGTCACAGAAAGCAGGTCTATTTCCTGAGTTTGTTAATCCCGAAATGCGAACTTTTAAAGTTTAGGTTTGATTTTGGTTAGTATACATGTACACAGTATACAGGGGGTGTTGACAGTAGACACCGTGGAATTTGATTTGATTGCTAGAAGTATTAGCTGTGTCATTGCTGCTTTTCTTACAGCAAACCTTGATTTCTCCAGATGGAGCAACAACCATGTGTCCAGAGGATATTCAGAGGACAGCTGGTGTGTCCAGAGAGGAGAGCACCTTAGAACAGCTGGATCATTTCCAGCCTTTTCATTGGTGAAATGTGAAATTATGCAGCGTAATCAAACCAAAGTAGACCAAAGACACAGGCAGGTGGAACAACCAGCAGTTACTGCCTCTCTCTAACTTCATTCTGACCCCAGACAGAAGTTTGTGAGTCATCAGGATGAGTTGAGTGTCAGTGAGATGATTTTTTTAATTCCTTTTTATTTTTTCACATTGAAGGCTGTTTCCTTTTGAAATGATGATGATGATCGTGATGATTCTATTTATTAGGAAAAGGACGCAAACACAAATCAAATGTGTTGCTGGCTCATGTGCTCAGGTGGTTTGATAATTAAATGACACCTCTGAGTGGCTCCTACAGCCATTGATTAATATCATCCCTGAAAAAAATCAACTCCCAATGACACACATAAAAAGACAGAAAAACACCTCGGCCTGACTGACAAATATCTATTGACAGGAAACTGCTGTGACTCATTGGGAGCGTACATAGCAGCGATTCAGTAGCACTTGAAAAGGACTCGTGCGGGCTTGATGAAGCAGTTGCCATGCAACAATCTTGACTACGTGCCAGGTAGACGTGTCCGGTTGATTGGGTTTTTCAATACTGTTGATGCAGCACAAAAAGCAGCTCGTCCACAGGCTGCATGGTAATCACTGCGCAGTAAACGGACCCAGCACGTCGACGGCGGACAACACCAAGACAGCACACCGAGTGTCATGTGTACCTGCTCAGCTGAAAGCCCGGGGCTGAATCCACAGAACGACCAATTAACGGAATTCAAACGTGAAACTGTGACCCTGGATCAGTATGTTCCCTCAGTGTGGAAACAGACGAGGAATCTGCTCAGCGCCTGTCATTATGAAGAAAGATGACGTGTTTGGGGTATTGGGGGTCAGAACTGAGATGCATCCCGTGCGGCTCAGTTCATTGTTTTGGTTCGCTGTCCTTGGGAAAGGAATTGTCAGAGTTGCAGTCAGATGTCATGGAATAGTCAGGACTCCATGTGATTTGATGACTGAAGGACATGTCACGAGGAGTCCTTGGAAATGGTTCTGCCCCCGTAAGGGGTCTTTAGGCCAAAACATCAGATGACTTTGCCCTATATATAATAATATTAGTGTTGAGACCTTAATACTGTGATATCATTCCCATTTTCAGACTGGATCTAGTCTTCTAGTGTGCAGCAGATTGTGTCAAACACTGGTCATGTTTGTCAATGAAAACTTCATTTCCACACAATAATTCCAAATTTCTTATAGTTCTATCATTTTACAGAGTTCAGTATGAGACAAATGTAAAAAAAAAAGCTGTTGTATTCATAATTTTCTTTGTTAATTTCTTGCAGGTGGAGATTTACGTTCTATCTTTACATTTTTACCTACGGAGTACGTTTCCTTAAGAAGGTACATCTTCTTTACATGTGAAACTCTTGGGAATGAATGGGTTAATAATATGTTCAATAAGAAAGGATCGCTCAGAGAACAGGGACTGAACTTAATTCAGTCCCCGTCTCTTTAAGCCCTCCCCAACCCACGTTTGTCATCTCTGAAAATATAATCTACTTCATCCCTCTTCTGATTGTGTGTAGACTCCATGGCTCTGGAACACAAAGGAGTGCTGGTACAACTATCCTTACCAGGTATATATATGTTTTATCATATTTGTACGTAGAAGTTTTTAACTTCCTTTTAACTTTAACGTTTCATTCTAACCCTTGGTGCTTTGTGTGTTCATGCAGCCACTGACTGTGGACATCCATTATTACTATATACTGGAGCTGTCTTTCTACCTGTCCTTACTCTTTTCCCAGTTCACAGACATCAGGAGGAAGGTAAGACTGAGTTGGAGTGACATTCGTACATGAACCATGCATCTCCAATAACATCAATGCAAAAGGGAACATTTACTATCACCGTTAGAAACATCTAGAGAAACAGGAAGAAACACTAAAGCAAACCTCCTATTTGTCCCAAGGTTCGTTTAAGGTAGACGACAGGCCTACGTAACTCTAACCTGGTTCAAGACTAACGGAAAACGACAGTTCACCATCACACATGTAGGAACCAGTCAGACGTTATCTCTCCTTCAATCAGGTGTCACTAACTTAACACAAATGTAGGTGAAGTCCGTTCTGAAGGTCCAACTTGGGATTGTACGAATTGAGATTGGTCTCTGTCATTGGCCAACCTCAGCCCATTTCCATCCTCTTTTTGTTGGTCATAGACATGGCTCCACTTTTGGTTCAAGTATCAATCTGCATGCCTTCCAGCCATGTCCCTGTCTCCAGTCCATCCCCGCCTCTGCCCTAACCACGAGACACGCAGCAGGCCACAACACCAAACTGTGTATGCCTTCACTCTGTCATCTCCTTGTTGACTGTTGGCATGTTGTCTGTTTTTGTTTCTCTCCTTTCAGTTTTTTCATGCACAGTACTACACTGAGGAGGTCCTCTGCATCCCCTGCCAATTCCAGTATGTTCTCCCCGCACACTCTCGCCTCGCGTTCATTCTATATCTTGCGTCATAGCTCCTCCTTCGCATCTTCCTTTTCATTCTCTCGCCATGTTGGACTCGCTCTAGTTGCTTTGAGCTGAGGGTTTGCAATCTGACTGCTTCCCCCACGTCACCACCCTCAGCCTCCAGGGGCAGAAGAAAAATGTAACTATGTGCATACGCAATATTAACTTGTATGTCTGTGTAGGTAGAGTTAACATTTAACTATTCAATGAGTAAATAATGAGTAATCGGCAGACCTTTTCCTCACTTTTTCCTCCTAGTCATGTCCCACTGACTTTATTACTTTCTGGCAGTGGCACAGCAAGTCTAAGGAACATTCCATCTGCACATTGAATAAACACAACACGCAAAACATTTTGAACCATGGAGAATCTGTTGTGGCAGGATGTGCCAGTGATTGTATAGATCAAGTGGAGAACGCACCTCTCCTTCCTCTCATTACACAAAAACAAAGCAAAAATATCTGTGTTTTTAGCACGTCAGCATGTTAGCATTGTAGTATTGCGTCAAATTTCCAAACACTCAGTTTCCGCTCACTGACATGAAGTGGGCAGGATTTAAAAACCTGTACGGCAGCCAGCCAAGATCTGTTATCGTCACCTTTAATGGCTTTATGGGTTATTGTGATTCAAATTTGAATTCTACAAAAATAAATTGTGCTGCTGTGTTTCCCTCATGTGAACAGATCTCTGCCAGACTTTTGTTCTTCAGCACATCTCCACTCAGTGGCCTTGAATGATTTCAGAGCCGTTTCATGGTCAGTCGGATACGTAAAAGATGAACTATCAGTGTAGCTAACAAGCAGCATAGAGATGAACAGTTCTGTCTTTGTGTGTACACAATGCCCCTGGAGCTCTGTTCACAGCTTTTCTAAACCTAATGGCTCTTACCAAGATGGAACCGCAACAGAACCGTTTATTTAGCAGACACTTAGTTAAAAAAAACAGCTAAAGAGCTAGAACTAAAGAGCTAGCTAAAGAACAGCTGCATTCAGGATCCACAATAGTCACACGTGCTAGTTTTAAGCTAGGACAAAGCCGATGTGCCCACTGTTCTTCAGTAGGTCTTAAATTAACATTCTGTATCTCTTCACTGTACAGATGCTCTGGATATGGGCTGCGTCCATGAGGCGGCATTTTCTGTGGTGGTTTTATGTTGTTGACATTTTTTGGCAACTGTGTCTCTAGGATTTCCTGATCATGTTCCTGCACCATGTGGCAACAATCTCCCTCATAACCTTTTCCTATGTAAACAACATGGCACGAGTGGGGACGCTGGTCATGTGTCTCCACGATGCGGCCGACGTCCTGATAGAGGTGAGGGTGGAGGGAAATTAACGTTTTTTGTTTGTTTGTTTGTTTGCAACTTTACGCAAAAGTACTGATCAGAGTATCATGAAAAGACGTGTAGGTTTATTTTTGGAGTGTTTGCACACTGTTCAACTGTAACAGCCTCAGAGGCCCACAGGCAGCGTCAAAATAGCGTCAGCTAGTTACCATTGTCAACGACGTCTTCCCCTCTGAGGGTTTTCAGTTCTTATACATTCATGACAATTTCCATGAATGAATTTGTCTTTGATTTTTTCCTTTTTTTAATTCCATAGGCTGCCAAGATGGCCAACTACGCCAAATGTCAGATACTGTGTAACCTTCTCTTCGCCATGTTTGCAATTCTCTTCATAAGTTCCAGGCTGGGAGTTTATCCTGTGTGGTAAGTGTCAGTTATGTATCGTTCTTCACAACCCCCGGCGCCATGGGATTGTCTGTCATTCGCCATCATAGTCTTAAAGGACTGTGCGACCTGACGGCCGAGTTGCTCGGCACGTTATGGCAAAAGGAATTTATGTCAGAGCCATTAAGATGTCATTTCTCGGTTCAGACACATCTCTGTGAATCATGTTGCTAAGTAATTGTTACCATGGATACGATGGCGCTTTAAGCTCTCAAAGAGCCAAATTGAGAAATGAAAGCAGATCATTACGGCTTGATCGCTGAAAACCGTGTCTGGAGTTTCAAGTGATTATAAAACCACCAAATGTTTCTCTGCTCATAGAAATGATCATTATGTGACGTTTCTTACATCTTTATTCAGCCTTTCGAGTTGTGGCTGACACAACAGATGTGGTATCATTTTGTCTGCGGCTTTGTTTTATCCAGACATTCAAAAGTCTAATTACATGGTAAACAATAAACAGACCGTCGTGATATTTGCTGTGGTACTACAAATCAATGTTAGTTAATAAGTGGGTGTGCAACAGTTGTTTGTTTCTGGTTTGCACTTATATAATAAGAAGAATTACAGATAGGAAAACAGACAAAACAAGATGTGCAGGAGAGGTCATAAAAACCCGATTGGGCTTACAAGCGCCCCCCCTCCTAAAAAAAAACATTACAAAGCTGTATGTGCTTCGGACTCAGGCTTATGTCTCTGCCTATACGCACTCAGACAAATGCAATAAAAGATACGACAGAATCATGATACCTCAGAATACATACAGCATATTACATAATAAAGTGAAAAACAAATGTTTCAAAAGAGCTATAAACTTTGCTTCAGGTTTGTTTTAAATGCAGAGAATGTTGAGCATGTCTCACTCAGATGTTTTAAACTGTTTCACAGCACAACACCTTGATACATAAATTTAAATAGATAAAATTCATAAAAATAAATAAAACGAAAAGCATATGACTTTATACACCAAGATTCCTGTTTGATACTTATTCACATCATGGATTGTTAGTATAGTTAGTAAACAGGTATGGATGGAGCAAAATATGGAGAGTTGGTGGCAATTCTTACAAAGGATGTTTGGAGTCTATGAATTGGTTGTAAGTAAGGAGGCTAAGTGCAAGCCCAGACTAAACTGCAATAAGAAATATGCGGTTGAATTAAGCTGTCGTATAAGGTTAATAAAATACTTATTTTTGAATAGGGTTTAAGCTTTTTTTATGATACCTCAGGATTTTGAGACCGTCTTGCACACAAATGCAGTTTCGCATCAATATTGACACCTAAAAACTTTGCTGATGAAACATTGGTTCTTAAAGAAGATGAAATTTGATTTTTTAACATCAAGTGATCATTTATTTAACTGAAACCACTGAGCCCAGAATTTGCCTTGTCAATAAGTAAGTCAGTGTTTCTGTCAGTAGCAAAGAGATTGGTGTCATCAGCAAATAAGACAAAATACTAACACTTTTGGTAAATCATTAATGCATATCAAAAACAACAACAGACCCAAAATGGACCGTTGTGTAACTCCACATTTTAGAACATCCCACTCTGACGGTTTGTTGTGCAGGTAATGTTCAATCCATTGCAACCTTATTTTTAAAACCATAACAAGACATTTTTCCTAAGAAAATTTCATACTTTCAATGTCAGAAGCTTTTCGTAAGTGTAAGAACATATTTATTTTTTTCGAAAGCAGAAAAGCATATCTTTTCTCTAAGATGCAAGAGAGCCATATATGTAGAACAACTCATTGTAAACCACTATTGGTGCTCATACAAAATATTGTTTGCCTCCAGATGCTTCCAAATTCTGGCATATACCAACTTCGCAAGTATCTTAGAAAAGCATGGGAGAACTGATATAGGTGCTAACTTGAAAATACAGACCTTGGCAAGTTTTAGATCTCGTGGAATAATAACAGATTTAAGAGACAAAGAAAAAATGAATGTGTAAGGAACAAGAATTGCAGGTGCAACTTTTTTGATCTTATTGTTGTCATCAGCTGCCACGTGTCAGTTTGTCTTTTGTCGTTGTGAATAATGAATGCTGTAGTTTACCATCGTTTGTTATATAATGAGGGAGGGCGTCTCGAGAAGTAAAAAGGGCTTTTCAATTCATCCTTTTTCAAGGTTTTCATCAGCAGTTCTCTTTATATCAAATGCTGTGTGATGATATGCAGACTATATTGAAGTGAGCCGCACGAGAAGGCAAGTTATCTGTTTCTGTAAAGCCGTTGCCATGGCTTCAGGATCTGGAGGGTGATTCACTGACTTCCATTGGAAAGTTTGTCAAATGAGAACAGCAACAGAGTGTGTGTTGTATACAGTGGGAAACTGAAGGCATTTGTTATTGCTTCATTAGCAATTTTTCAGTGAATTAACATTAACATACATTTAATTGACATGAAAGAAACTAAATCCTCATGTATTTGTGCTATAAACACCTGCAAGAACTCATGTCATTTCTGTTTCCGTTGCATCTGGATCACTGACTCTTCCCCCTCAGGATTTTAAACACCACCTTGTTTGAGAGTTGGGACATAGTCGGGCCGTACCCATCCTGGTGGGTCTTCAACCTGCTTCTGATCTTGCTGCAGCTGCTTCACTCTTTCTGGTCCTACCTTATAGTGAAGACAGCCTGCCAGGCCATCTCCAAAGGAAAGGTGAGTGACTTCAACTCACTTTGTATGTCGCATTTCTCTCCAGACAAACGTCTCACTGCATGGTGCTGCGCTGATGGTAAATGTGTTATTACTGCGTGGGTTTGTTAATGGCCACCTCTGACGTCTGCTTCCTGTTCTCTCTGCTTGCCTGCAAACCTCAAGGTGGGGAAATGGAATCCTTTACATGTAAGTAGACATGGAGAGGATGGGTTTTCTTTGATCGGATTGTAGCCAGTGATGTATTTTGTAGCTTTCCATGTGCTGTGGCTCAGAGGCTGACGGTCATCTTCTGACATCCCCAGGTCAAATTCTGAGCTTTAATTCGTGAATACTGAATTACCTGTGCTACAAATCCCCTCCTCCTTTTCCCCAGCGTGCTTAACCAAGAGATAGTGAACATGTTTGTCTGCTGATGTGAGATTATGTATCATTTAAAACCCAGTTGTTGCTGTTTTGTGTTTTTACTGTCATCATGGTTTCAACAGGTTTGGGCTCTCGGAAAATTGGTACTGTCAATTTCTTTACATTTACCAACAACAACCTAAAAGAAATGAATCCTTAAACCAAAAATGATGACGACGTGTGACGTCAGCTCGTCCTATAACACGCTCAGACGGACCTCAGTTCTGTTTCTATGGTTTTGTAATGAAAAAAAAAAGTAGATCTCTGACCCTCTCCTTGCCGGTGCAGGTGTCTAAAGATGACCGCAGCGATATCGAGTCCAGCTCGGATGAGGACGACATTGCCCCGGCCAATCAGAAGCACCACAGCAGCGCCACCAACGGGACCAACAAATCTCACGGGACCAACGGCTATCTGACAGGAGCGCCTTATCCTGTCGAACACTGAACTGCTGCTGGAGCTGCAGACCATCCATCCATCTATGTGTGATACGTCTGAGTGTGTATTCCAGTGTTTAGTGGAGACACAACATTGCTGCTGCTGGAAGTTCTCAATTGGTTTATGTGCACTTCTGTTGTCACTTTCCTATTTATTTCCCGGAGCAAGTTTTTCTTTTCATCGTCATTCGCATCAAACTACAATCTGAATCAGTACGACTCTGGTTTTAACCAATGAATGACCGCATTCACTTCAAGGTGTAAGCATGCTACGTGAACACACAGCAGTCTGGCATTCTGGGGGGTGTTTCTTCTGTTTCCATTTCTCCGTTATTTATTGTCATGAATATGTTTGCAGATGGCAGTTGGACATGCATTCTACTTTTAAGTCTGCATGAAAGACGAAATCATCTTGAACATCGCGGCTGTTTCCTCACCGCATTAGCAGAACGCCGGTGACCTGGTTTTACTTTCAATGCTACACCCCCAAAGATTTGCCCAAATATGACGAACGAGTTTGTCTCCACTCATGAAATGAATTGTAATGTGTAAAGTTTACTCACATTTCTAAATGCAAACTCCATCCAAACTGTATATGAGATGTCAATAACAGTATTGTGTGTGTGTGTGTGTGTGTGTGTGTGTGTGTGTGTGTGTGTGTGCGTGTGCGTGCGCACATCACAGTTCATCAAAGGCCGTGCGCCCTCTTACTAGGCAGCCGTGAGTTGTTTGAGTTATTCAATAAATGGGGAAAAAGAGACACAAATCTGTGTGGGTCAGTTTGACGAGTGAGGAGCGATCTGGCTGGTTCACACATTAACAGACGTTTTATCCTGAAGGTCAACGTAGCGTCTGCTGAGACATGATGGAAATGTGAATGTCACGGATCAAGTGACTTTATCAAGCAGCTGGTATTAACATTTAGAGTCATCTTACGATCTTAAATCACATGCTGTTATACTGTTCATTCATAATGTAATGACCAAGGACCTGCGTCACGAAGAAAATATCACAGCAAAAAAACACCACAGACAAATGTTCTATATATTATGAAGAGTAACACATCCACACAATTGGGGAATATGTTCAACTATCATTTAGCTCTTTAACTGTATTAACAATACAATCGAAGAGCGAAATAAAAAGTTGAGATACAAATTTGATGACGTCGAACTCCACAAATCCTTTGAAAACAACTAGTGAGGAATGGGTATGTGTTCATACAGTCATTCTGAAAAAAACAATGTATGTCGAGCAGACGGCCAACGATGGGTCCAACGAGCCTGTTCCCGCCGTTTGCAGCAGACACAAGAACAGATAAGTGAGTATCGGACTTGTGTTCATTCAGCCAGTAAAAATACAAAGGACGGATTTTACAGCTCAGCGTCTGTGTGATGTATAAATACACAACTGCCGGCTAACAACAGTTCCATGTCGGTTTCCAGAAGGATCTTGTTTCAGTGTTGAGTCCTTTATTTTTGTTTTCCCTCAGGAAAGCAAAAAAAAAAAACGCGTAAATGTACTTTAGACGTGATCAGTTACACCCTTTTATACCATATTCATGATACCTAGTTCCCCTTTCTGAGCACTGCTGAGACAGATAAGAACAGACCTTTGTTTTGTGTTTACATCCTGGCCTCTTGCTAATACCTGTGGCGGTCTGACCTGCCAGCTTCCACTTCACGTTTGTAGTCTGTTTGTTTTTGCCCGCTGGAATTTTCCAAAGAACAAAAGCTCAGGTGATTTCCGCCTGAGTGACTTCAGGAGGAGGCGTTCAAAGTCCCAGGTCCAAAGTCAACAAACGGCCGCAGTCTGGAAGATGAAGGACTATATCGGCACCTGCACCGTGAGTACCAGGTCATTTTCAGAATGTTTAAATCCGCATTTCATCGGCACACGTCCTCTGTTGTGAAAATGATGCGTCTTTATGTTTCAGTACAACGAACTGTATCAAAATGTGAAGCGCGTTTCAAAAGACGGGGAGTTCTTCTGCAAAGAACTCATGTCTGTTTTCCAGCAGAGGTACGTGACTTTTTTGAATGGAAGACGACTGGAGCTTTTGTCTGAGTTACTTCCTGTTTCAGGGCTGAGCTGGAACACACATACGCCAAAGGTCTCCAAAAACTCGCAGGGAAACTCCTCAGGGCTTCCAAAGGAATGTCCAACAAGTAAGTGCTGCATGTTTTATCAGGCCTGGCGTGAGGTTTACGTGACCTTCCCATGGGCCGTCACCTCGCAGACGTACAATGGCACCATGAGGAACGAGGGGGGTGTGATGAAAACACTGATAAGTGGCACGCTGGCGCTCCAATCAGCCTTCAGCTCTGATCGCTTCATGCCTCTTTCAGCTCCACCTACAGCACCTGGTGTCAGGTGTCAGATGAGATGTACTCCAGAGCCGACGCCCACAGGTACTTTTCAGCCTGATTCACCTGACCCAGGCAGGAGTTTGGTGACACAGTGTTTTCATCTCGTTTCAGATCGCTTGGAAACGCGTTTCAGCAGGAAGCCATTCTAGAAATACGTCAAGTATTGGATGAGCATAACAAACGGAAGAGGCCTGTATGTTTATTCAATGCATCGGTTGTGGAGCTGGATCTGACCTCCTCTGTGCTTTCATAGCTCGACGGGGCCATTGACAGGACGGGAAAACTTGTTGGAGCTAATTGGAACGAGCAGCTGAAGGTAAGACGAAAGAGAAGCAGCGAATCGAAGCACGTATTTGTCAGATGCCTTTAACAGTCCAACAAGACGCCACAAGGTCACAGAAGGTCACTTCACCATACATATGATGCTACATTTGCAGAACAGACAACCAATGTCTCCGTGTGTTAAACACCAGCACAGATGGAACTGATGTCTGATGTTGACTTATCACTCAAGACTTAATCGGCTAACTTCAAGTGTGAGCTACCGGTAGTTGAACACCCAAATGCTGGTTGATTATTGGTTATTATTGGTTGTTTATGTCAGTATTGGTTGATTGTTCATCTTTACATGTGCTGTAAACCTATAAGTGAAGTTTCCTGATGTTTCCTGGTATGCCCTGCTTTCTGTAACAGACAAAGAAGAAGCTGGTGGGAATAACACGGGAGCATGAAGCTCTGTTCAACTTTGTGGAGAACAACAAACACATAAGCACAGAGAAAGAAAAACAGAAGGTGAAATGCTCTTTCCGTACAGTTAGTTCTTAAACAGAGATATTTGGAACCGTCTTCACCGTTCTTGAGTGCAGATGCTCAACAGGCTGACGAAGTCGGCGGAGATGCAGACGCGTGTGGATGAGGAGTATTTTATCGTCAACATGGAGGGTCATCAGATGAGACTCAAGTGGGAAAACACGCTGAAAAACTGCTACCTGGTAAGGGAAGATGTTGATGTACTTTTCATCCTGGAGGGAACTGGATGTTCTCTGTCTACTGTGGGTTTCTGGGACTGAACGTCAGGTTCAGTGTGTTGAAGGACACTTGAACTCAGACATTTCTCTCTGTGAGCTCAGACCTCGTCCAATCAGCTGGTACCACCCAAAGTCATTGATCTCCTCTGATAAATTCACTGATCATCAAACAGGACTTTGTCTCTAACAGTCAAATAGTCATTAAAACATCATTAGACACCTTAGAACA
>CAAKHB010007026.1:32764-61211 GCA_901007665.1 Aeoliscus strigatus
GCTGGTTCCACCCAAAGTCATTGATCTCCTCTGATAAATTCACTGATCATCAAACAGGACTTTGTCTCTAACAGTCAAATAGTCATTAAAACATCATTAGACACCTTAGAACACTAATCATGACCTCTGACCTCTAGTTTTTCTTTCAATAGTAAAACACTGGGTGGGCTCCATACCCCGACCTTTGTGTTAACAGACAGACCCACTAACCACTGGACCACAGAGACAGTCCACTGCTGCTGTTGTGGAGTTCTAGACACAGATGGTGAAAATGAGGAAGAATCCTTCAACTGAGTCCTGGATCCAAATGGTTCTAGAACACCACCAACATTTAATCCTCTGGTCCTGGTCCATTAGCAGCAGTTAATCTACATTTCATTACAATCTATTCACAACTTTTGGAGCTAACAAGCAAACAAACAGATAAACGCCGGTAAAAACAGAACCTCCTAGGTGGAGGTAAAAATGACCAAAGCAGGACTCCTTATGTCTCATGTAGAAGCATCTCCATTATTTTCTGCTTTTCTTTCAGATCATACAGGAGCTGGAGAAACAGCGAATTGAACTTCTCTGCAACATTCTGACGAGATACAACCTTCATTTATCCAGTTTTGGACAGACACTAGTACATGTGAGAGGCACTCACGTCACTGTCGGCCACGCAGACAAGGGTGGGGGTTTGATTCTTATGACTTCTGTGTCAATTCCAGGGCCAAAAGCAGATAGAACAGGTTGTCCAAAGGGTGGACATGGACAAGGACATACAAAGACTGGTGGAGGAGCACAGCATCACCAATGCAGATTACAAAGCAGAGTTTTTGATGGCTGATTATTTTGTAAGTCTTTGAATGCATTTTGGATTATGTTTGCCTGTGGGCTGCAGACCGCACCAGGGTGTTTTATTATTATAGGTTTCATTTATCAATTCGAGCTTTTATTAATTTAAGCTACATCCATGCCTTTCTATATGAATGACAGTTGTTTTTAATATTTCCCTAAAAATTTAAAAGGGTGTTATTTGAACTAATTTGGGACTAATCATTTTGGTCATTACTGTATGCTCCCGTGCTGGTGTGTGTGTGTGTGTGTGTGTGTGTGTGATCTGCTCCCATATGGAATCAAATACAACCCTGATCCTTCCAGTGTTTGTAGTTTGTGTGCGTCCACAAAAACAAAAGACAACATCTGCATTTTTATTGGTTTGATGAAATGAAACAAGAAAAAAAAATCAATGCTCAGTCCTCTGATGAAGCCTTTCCGGTTCAAAGTGACAACACCACCTGGTAGCTTCTGAGGGATTTTAACTTCCTGTTGGCAAATCATCATGCAAACTGGGGCGGAGTTAATCATTTTGACCATGTCAGTTTTCACCAGATTTTTCATAAAGGGATCTTAAATATTCATTTTACATTCCAAAAGATGGAACAACCTGGATCCATATCATTGATGAATGATTCACAATATGGAATTTAATGACTTAATGGTGTATTTATGGTGTATCCCATCAAATGACCGTAATCTTTTAAGAATTTACTTGTCATGGTTCTACATTATATTAAATGCACTCAAATATGCCACGTTGTGTACTACAGCGGTCTGTTTCAGTCACAACTTCAGTGTAATACCAGGAATTACTTTGGCACTTCCAGCAATTGAAGTCAGTCAGTGGTGACTTCTAACAGACAGGGAACCCGTCTGGGCTGATGTGACATAAAAATTCAGTTATTTTGTGTTTGTGGTGAATCAGGAGGAAGACAGCAAATCACTGATGGGCAAAGCCCGGCGACAGGAGGCCATCAGGATGAAGCTCCGTCGCCTGGAGGACAGCATCTCCAAAGCGAAGAAAGACTGTGACGGCAAGTTGAGAACGGTGCTTCTGTCACCACTCCCGTTTGACAAGGGTGAAACATTCTCCTTATTATGATCTATTTGTTTCATTCGCCTGTTGCAGGGATTGAAAAACTCATGAAAACATACGCTGCAAATCCGTCCTTCTCCAACCAAAAGAACCTTGAGGAAACTGAGCAGCAGCTAGACGAGGTACACGAAGGACAGAGGCTAGATTGACAACGCCACGTCTTCACAATCACCATCACTTCAAGTATCCTCGGGGCACATTCCTGGAACATCACCAACATCTGCTTCATCTTCCTGCATGCAGAGTTTGCTGAAACTAGATCTCCTGGAGGCCACTCACTACAAACTGTCTGTGTCACTGTCGGATGTAGAGGGGAAACCCAAGTCTCATCATCGGTTCAGCAACAGCATCACCAAATGGAAAGATAAGGTGAGTACCGGGTATACGAAACATTTCATTCAAACACGTTCACAACTTTCAGAGTTACTAACAGAGACAGATAAACCTCTTTGGTGGAGGTCATCAAAAGGCTGAATGAACTATCGTGTCATTTCTGTCGAAGGACTGTGAGCACAGCGTGGTTCAACTGACTCGTCCAGTCAAACTCAGGAGGACACCCTTCAGGTCCCGACAGTCACTGAGAGCCTCCATCATCTACAAAGGACCGGTTGAGACGGTGGCGCGACCGTCTTTGGAGCGTTCGCACAGCGCTGAGCAGCCATCGTCCGGCGTTTCACTGCCTGAAGGTCAAGCTGTTCTTTGCGGACGCTCGGCTGATCAAGTCCGGCTTCCCACAGATGAGGACAAACAAGGTAGCTCGTCGAAAAAGCATCAGTTTATTTACGTTCATCATGGAATAAGAAAAACTCATCAACAGGTCAAACGTCAGTGGAGCGGTGCAGGGTAGGGAAGTGCAAGGCCTTGTATAGTTTCACACGTGAACAGGATGATGAATTAACCTTCAGAGAAGGTACGGGCCAGACAGCTGATCATTGACAGGGAATGTCTCAGCAAATCAGTCACTGAAACCACTTCACGTGTTCCACAGGAGATCTTCTTGACATTTTCACAAAGAAGGAGAACGGCTGGTGGTTCGGAGCCCTCGACGGGCAGACGGGTCATTTCCCGTCCACGTATGTGGAGGAGCTGCCATCAGACGTCGGACTGAGCAGCACCAACATGCATGTCCAATAAACAACGTTGCTTTGTAGATCCAGAAAATGCAAAATGAGAATAAACTTGTACAACAAAACTGATTTTATTTCTGAACAATATTTAGAGTCAAATTGTGAATATTGAGGATTCAGAGATTTTTTTAACCACGTGAGAAAGGTTTCCACACACGCCAAGCCAAGAGGACTTCTGTTGTTAGTAGATATACGTTGTTCATTTGGAGAACCAGAAGGGTTTTTATATATATATACACACACGTCTTTGACATGGCAGGAAATGTTTCACTTCCAGGTTACACAAGTCCCCAAAGCAGCTTGGTCATCACTGCAAAGTCTTTTTTCTCAGCGAGCCCGGGAGATAAACTGCTTCCTAATGTTTGCCAGGAATACTGGTAAGTTATTGGTCTCCTGAAGCTGCTTTTCCAGGTCGGCCAAACACTCAAGAACGGGGTCACTCGACACAACTGCAGAAACGGAAGACGTTGGTATTAAAGGAGGCCGTTTACAGTGGTTGTTAGGGGGCAGATAATGACTTTGTTACTCTTCGGACTCTTTGTTGTTGTTCCAACAAACCTCTGGTGTCAAAAGATACAGTTATCATCACGATGACCTATTGCTGTTCACGGTGTGATCTGACATCACACTGGTCCACTGCGTCAGTGGACTCAGAGGGCTGACGACCTCTACGAATGCTTCATGACCTCCAGTCATTTAGTAAGAGTGTGTACAGAACCATAAGCCACGTGGACAGAGAACGACAACCACCAACAGCAGCACTCAGTCTGGTAACGCCACAGGTGTCTGTTTGTGTTCTGTACTGTGGGTATTGTTAGGTAAGTCATGACGTTTGTGTCACTTACTCTGGTAGTGTAGTTTGTGCGACTTACTCTGGTATGATCCGTCATCTCTGATCCCCACTGTGATGACGTAGGCGCTGTCTGGATGAGCCAGGTTAATATTCCGGAAGACAAACTGCACCTTTTCACCTTTAAAGAGGAAAACGAGTTCAGTCAACTGATGAAACACAGGACACAGGAAGGTACCTGAGACCAACTGACTCCTGTTACGTGTTTCAAGTGCTCAGACGTTGACCATAACACGTGACTTGAATGACCCCGTCACATACTCAGTAATCACAGGTATCTACGGTGGTTGATTTAGTGAACACCAAGTCCTAACAGAGACACTTCCTGTCTTGTCTCCTTTCTCTGGTGCCTTGTCACCAATTATGTGAATGTCTTTCATTTGTACAACGAACAGAGCTTGAAGCAGTGGCAATACTCAGCAGAGACAATTTGCCTTTTGGTATGAATAAAGCATTTCTGTGAATGTGTTATTTTCACACTTAAGAAGAGGAGCGGATGAAAAAACGGTGCTGAAGAATGATACCAGGTAAGCAAAGGTGTGATTTTATTGTGTTTACAAACCTTTAGCCACTTGTGATTTGCTGAGGACTGTCCGTATCTCCATCCCCAAATGATCCTGAAAGACCAGTCGGGCTTTGTGCAGATTCTTCAGTCTGTCCTTGTTTGCTTTATGCTGAAACTGAATTACTGAGACGAGAAAAAAGAAAGATATGTACTCCAATTACTGCAAAATTGCAGTATTTTTCTACACACATCATGCTCACCCAGCAATTATTGAGGAGAAAAATCATCAACATTGACAGCTTCATTGACTGTCAACATTGACAGTAGGCAGCAGGTTCCTTTACAAATCATAGAACCCTTCTCCATTTGAGCGGACGGGATTTGGCCGCGTATAAGATGAACGTCGACAGCTGCTCCGTTCCTGAGCATGTGTCAGAGGCATAATACATCCGTACATTTGAACACTGCTGTTGTACAACCATCACTGAAAAAAGTCAAACATTGACCCAGATAATTTGAACAATTGTATATCCACATCCAAATGACCTCTTCTTGCCAAGGTACTGAAGAAAGTGGTATTCCATCTGCTTTTATCATTCATGAATGACTACTTGCTTTTGGAGAAATTTCCATCTGGCTTGCTAAATATTAGACTGATGAAAATGATTTTCTTTCCACTGTAGGAGTAAAATCCCAGTTATTATCTTTCAAATACTGGACTACAGCGCTGAACAAGCAATCATCTTACTCTCTTTTCTCTTGGCTTGTTCTTCTTTAAGCTTCTCAATCTTCTGAATAATGGCGTCTTTCTGGATCTCCTTCTGCTGAATCTCGGACATCATCCCTAAAACCGCTTGCTGTTTCTCCTTCACCAACACAGATTTCTGCTGCAAGTCTGCGGGTGAATAAACATGGCATCAGTCCAAGCACATTGTCACAAACAATGAAACTATACAAATGTGAGATTGTTTGCATGAACTCACCTTTGTTAAAGGTCTGTATCGTCTCAAACATCATCTCATCATCCTTGAATTTCTTTGAGCTTGAATCTGCATAAGATAATAAAAGTCAAAACCAAAACAGCAAAACTACATTCATGCTAACACAACCACTAAAAGCTTTGTTCCAAGACAAACATGTCAAGGTGTTTTTTTCCCCTATAAGCAAAAAAAAAAAAAAGATGGTCTCTCAACCTTAAGTACAAACTGACACATGGGGATTTATAATTGTTTGCATTTTATTTATACAAATTATCAATAATTAGTATTGGGAATTTGAGATAAATAAATAACTAGAATAATTAGACTACATAGCAGTGATATCTTGAATAGCTGGTTGTGATAAATGATTGGAAAGTTCATGTCTGGTCAGTAGTGAAATGCTTACAACAATAATATCACATGTACAATATGGTGTCTGGCAGAAACATGAACAGTGAGACAAGCGGACATAAAACCCACCAAGAGCCGATTTCAGAAAGTGTCTGTGGGACTGACACAGCTCGGCTGCTGTGTCCATTATCTCCCCGTATGTTTTAAGATGCTGGTTGTGGATCTCGTCCATAGCGCTGGTGAATCTGTCGCTTATGTTTGTGTCGGTGATGGAAGTCATGATGCAGCTCAGTCTGAAACAACGGAAGACAGTGCAGCAGTGAGCTTTTAATTGTATTTATACACACAGGGGACACGTTCAAGACACTCAGATTAAAAATAGACGTCCTGCAAGCGCCTTTTGTTGTTATTTTTCCCTATAAATACATCCATCTATACACTGTCTGTGCTTCGGACGTTTAATCTTACGATGCATCTTGGAAATCCACCATGGATGATTAAGCAGAAGAAATAAACCAAGAGGATATTGTTATCACTACACGACACACAAACAGGGGCGTTATGACATTGTATATCCTGGTTATCAAATATGAGATTATTGTACTACAAAAAAAACTTAGCATACTGTTGGGCGTTAGCAAACTAGCTAGCGCTAACATTAGCTCGTCTGGCGCGAGCTGAGTTAGCAAACACTGTCACAAAACTACGATTGTGCAGCAGGAGATAACTCAGAACTTTAGGCTATCCACTTCATGTACTAGTTCATATAGTATGCAACACTCACCACTTCAAACCAGTGGTAAATGGTAGACGTTCTAGACTGAGCTCCCTCTGGTTCTTTCCTCTCATCTGTCGTTATTTTCAAAAATCGGCGGGCGGGCATTTGACGCCGGAAATGACGTTTCATATTGTTTCCGCTTGAAAAGCGGGTGTTTTTTCTATTTCTGCAATTTAAAGAAACACACTGTGTTCAGTGATAAAACATTCACTCACTGATTATCCATGATATTTTATGCTGTAATTCAGCATACTCACTCTTTTTTTCACACATTTTGTTGCAACTTTACACCATCTAGTGGTCAGTTTGTGGAAGTACAACTGGGGCCCAACTGTACCGACATGTTCAGATAATTTACATCACATTTAGATTCATGTCACGTTTATGGGGAAGATAACATGCTTTGAAATAAAAAAAAAAGTTTTCGAGTGGAAAACTTTGTTTTTTCCACTGGAGCCAGTGCACCTTCTCTGAGAAGGAGACAATGAATGACGCTAAAAGGAAGCAGGAGTTACTGTATATGAGGTCCTTTCTCTTTCAGTGTGTTCAATGGCTAATATTTAACAATTGTATGACCCGTAAAATATCTAATGGCTCCAGAGTCACGGTCACTGCAAACAGTTTTTGTAACATCTTAACAGGCTGAGCTCATATGACTCAGAGCACATGACTTAATGTCTTCTGGGGAGCGTGTAGTTGTTGCCATGGTGGCATTGAATAATCCTTGATGCCAGCAAGGGATATAAAGCTACCTGAGCTGTGAGGGGAGCTTGCGGTGTTGTGACTGGTGTTGAAGAAGCGGCTGTTGCAGACTCAGACATAGAAAATCAAGCCCAGATGGATTTTGTCCACAGCAGCGGGGTGCTGCTCATACAGCACATCCAGAACAACTACAGGGAGTATTACCATTACCTCAGCTTCATGTCTAGCGTGGGCGACCCTCGCAATATTTTCTCCATTTATTTCCCCGTTTGGTTTCATCTGAGTCCCAACGTGGGCACCAAGATGATTTGGGTGGCTGTTTTGGGGGATTGGTTAAATCTCATTTTGAAATGGTAAGCCACCATCACTCTTTAGAGAAGGTGCTTTTCAGAGCTTTTTGTGTATTCATTTACTGGCATTAAACAAGCATCTGTTTCTTAGGATTCTGTTTGGGCAGCGACCTTACTGGTGGGTGCATGAAACTCACCTTTACCACAACGATTCATTCCCCCATTTGGAACAATTTCACATAACCTGTGAAACAGGGCCAGGTTGGATTCTGCATATATACATTGGTAGAGTCTTTTCCAGCACTTGTCAAACGGCCTCTTTTTCATTTTCTGCACAGGAAGTCCATCTGGTCACGCCATGGGCTCATCATGTGCATGGTATGTCATGATAACCTCTACTCTCAACTTCAGCCGACCCTCTGTTTTCACCTCTGCCCACAGTTTTCACAGGTATGTGATGCAGCATCTTGAAACGACGCTTTGTAACCCGCTGTTTAAAAATGTTTCAATGCTTTCAGGTTTCGTCTTCTGAGGTCTTGTCTGTGGACGGGCTTTTGGCTCATTCAGCTAAGTGTTTGCCTCTCCAGGGTTTTTATAGCGACCCATTTCCCACATCAGGTTATCCTCGGCCTTTTTGCCGGTGAGCTCCGTCCTCCAACCACAAATCTCCCTCTCTCATGTTTGGGGTTGTAAAGTTTTTTTCTACATCATGCAGGTATGCTGGTTGCTGAGGTTTTTGATCACGTCCCCTCGGTGTACAATGCAAGCTTGAGGACATACCTCCAGACCAATGCATTTCTCCTCTCTTATGCTGTTTGCTTTTATGTGCTTCTCAAACTGACGGGCATCGATCCTCTGTGGTCAGTTAGTAAGGCCAAGAAGTGGTGTGCTAACCCAGACTGGATCCATCTCGACACCACTCCTTTTGCCGGTCTAGTGAGGAACCTCGGAGCTCTGTTTGGCCTCGGCCTGGCGGTCAACTCAGAGATGTTCGTTCGGAGCTGTAAGGGGAAGAACGGCTGCAAAACAGGATTTAAACTCATGTGTGTAACAGCAACTCTCACCTCTCTGCAGCTGTATGACTTTGTCAAAACGCCCACTCACACCGAGGTTTTGTTTTACATGCTGTCATTCTGTAAAAGTGCTTCGATTCCCCTTGTTGTCGTCGCTGTCATTCCATACTGTGTTCACCTGCTGATCGGGCACGACGACAAGAAGCTTGTGTAGAATTTGCAATGTTTCCTTACGTAATTCATTACCGATATTATTCCCATTCTCCACTGTTGCTACAGAGTGTTCATGTTGTCTTGTGCACACAAGTTTTTATCTTTGTATATGTAAATGAACTGTACATGTGAAGCCTGAATGATACGATATGAAGGACTGTTGTAAATAAAGCTGTTTCTGAATAAAAGTTATGAATGATGTTACTGAAACTCACTGACTCAGAATTAATTCTAGAAACACACATCATCAGGTGTTTTAAATGAAAGACCTGGAACAAAGGTGGACACTGAACCACCAGCCTTGTAATGAATGGACAAATGACTAATGACACATTTGCCTTTAAAACATGAAAACATGAATATCACAAAACACTGAGTTACCGTATAAATGTCTATTTCACCAGATCAGACTACATTGCTGGCGATATTTCAATAAAATTATTATCATAAACTTCCTAATTAAAAAAGTAAATTCTAATTCTATTCTAACAAGTCTTCAACATTTCATACAGCAGCTGCAGCTCAACAACAGGCAAGAAACAAGTAAGCCGACGTTGTTAGATAATAGACCACAGACCCGTGTTATGTCTTGACAGACAATCTGATATAATACTTTTCGTTCACAACAAACTGTGGATTCTCCCCAGTGGCCGCCGTGTTTGTGTTCCACAGGTTTGATGATTGCATAATCGTTCACGGGTCACCTCGTTTCCTGAGGTAAACTCAGCTATTAATCAGCCAAAATGTAATGGGGTAGAACAGAGTCTCTGATGTAACTAGATTAGGCAGATTAGCTGAACTCTCCAGCAGGACCCATCTCATGGCCTCCCCCTCCGTCTCTAGTTGCTTAGCATCCAGCGGCATTAAATGCTACTCGCTAAACCGACCTTGACAACACTTCCATGTGTGTACTTTAATGTTTTGATGCCGAAAGGGGAAACGGTTTCTCAGCAGATCTTTAACAGATTCAATATTCATCAGAACATTGGAAGATCTGCGAGCGCATCAGGGCGTCGGAGCACGAAACAAATGAATGACTCACATTTATTAATGACAACATCAGCGATGTTTGTGTGTAGTTTTTCTCTGCCTCTGAGCTCATTGCCGCTGCTTAAAATTTCGAAAACAATTGCTGCTCGTTTAAGGAGTCTGGGTGCTACTTCTAAATCAAGGCTGCTGCACATAACAGGAGAAAGACAACAACAAAAAAAGAAATAACAATAGAACTATACCATGAAAAATATTTAATTTAATTTTAATTTAAAATATTACCTGCAGTCCAGTACTACATACAATCATTGTCTTGTACCTTAAACCCATATACCCGTGACTAGTACATGTACCCTGTGTAAACAAAGTGTCTTGGAGTGTATCTCTCTGCGTGATGATGTCAGAAATCCAACCTATTCCGAGGTCGATACAAGTCCATGGAATTCTGGCCGTACGAATCAGCTGATAGGAGCGCCCGTCGTGACCAGTTTGTGGTAGGCGCCCTTCGTGGCCATGAGCTGGTCGTGTGTGCCTTGTTCCACCACCGCTCCGTGGGACATCACCGCTATGACGTCCGCAGACTGGATGGTCGACAGCCGGTGCGCGATCACGATGCTGGTTCGGCCTTTTCTCGCCTCGTCCAGAGCGGTCTGGACGATCTGCGAGGAAACATAGGATGGTCACCAGCCCATTGTTGGAGAAGACATCTCACAATGATGGCATCTCCAACTGTTCACTGCTCTCATTGGTTCCAGCGTTTGTGCGGGTACCTTTTCGCTCTCTGTGTCCAGGGCGGAGGTGGCTTCATCCAGGAGGAGGATCTTTGGGTTCCTGACAATGGCCCTCGCGATGGCGATGCGTTGCTTTTGTCCTCTAGACAACTGGGAGCCCTGAGCACCGACCTGAGTCTGATATTTCTACCAATTTATAAAGGAAGACCCACAAAGAAAGCAAAGCACACAAGGTCACGACACGCTGCAGATGACATGATGAATCCAATCAGAAAGTCACATCGCAGACACTCCAGGTGAGACAGAAGATCATTTTCAGCCCTGGAAACATGAGGTTCACTCTGAAGCAGCTCAGATGCTCAGATTATCCTTCCATCTCCCTCAGTCGATCAAGTCAAGTCGTGATTGAAGTCAAAGCGATTTAGCTCGCACCAAGATGATTCCTCTGTGGCTGCTGGAGGAAATAATTTGCTCTCACCTCTGGTAGTGTCATGACAAATTCATGAAGAAAGGCTTTCTTGGCGGCGTCGACAACCTCAGCCATGGTGACGTTGCGTGTGTTGTCTCCGTACTTTATATTCTCAGCGATGCTGCAGTCAAACAGCACCGGCTCCTGCGACACGATGCCGATTTTCGATCTTATGAAAGGCACGTTGACTCCTCGAGACGGGTGTCCATCAATCAGCTGAAAAGAAAACAGGACATCACGGGTCAGGACAGGGTTTGTGATCAGTTTAGACCTGTTCGCAGATCAGTTCTGGTCTTGATCCGTCCACACACCACCAGCCCTTCATCCGGGTCGTAGAATCTCTCCAGCAGTTGAACGCTGGTGCTTTTGCCACATCCACTGCTCCCCACAAATGCCAGAGTCTGGCCGTGCTTCACAGACACAACCAGGCCCTTCAACACCTGGACGTCCGGCCGTGTCGGATAGGTGAACGTGCAGTTCCGGAACTCTATTTCCCCTCTGAAGTTCTCCTAATGACCAAACACGGACTTTAATCGTATGACATCGGCGAACTCCTCCACTGCGTTTGCCATATGGCCATTGAGAAGAACAAACCCATGTCTCTCCAACTGTAGAACTTGTGTTGATCTTCGGGATTCGGTCCAACAGTCTGAAAAACTGAGCGGCGGCAGTCCTGGCTTTGGCATAATCGGGCGTGAATGACGAGGCCTTCCCCAGGGCTGTTCCACTGATCACGACAGCTGAAATCACTCTGGAGGGACAGAGGAGACAGATGTCACACATCACCGCATGTCTGAATGTAGGAGAAAAAACTGACCTGACCTCGACTGACCTGAAGACGATGACGTATGGTAACCCCTCATGACTGACCAGGTAGCCCCCGTATCTGAACGAAGCAGCATACGCCATGAAGATGACACACTGGGACAAGGCGAAAAAGAGTCCGTAGATGTGGGCTCTCCTCATGGCCGATTTATGTGGAGACACAAGTTTTTGGTCGTAGGATTCCACAAAGTCGCCTTCCTTAGCCAGACCTGCGATGGTCCTGATGTTGGAAAGAGCCTCGCCGGACACCTGCACATGACCGGGTTTGTCCATTTTAAATTCAAAAGAGAAAATTCGGATTTTTCTCATTTTGCTAAATTGGACTATTTTGTGTTCAGCGTTTGATTCTTAATATCTTTGTTCTGTGTTCGAACTTTGGCACCTGATTGAAGTAGAACCTACCTGACCCGCTGCCTCCATCGCATCTTTATCCTCGTTTGCGAACCCTGTTAGCATTTTGGCTTGGAATACTCCCGACAGTCCGATCAGAGGCAGGAATAACAGGATCACCAACGTTAACTTCCAACTGAAGTAGAAGGCGATGATGAAGGACGCGCCGATGTTTGTCAGCGAGTTAACGATCATGCCGATCTGAGATCCCGTGGCCTGCAAATGTCACAGCACACAAGTCATGTGATCTTTTTGTGCGACAGTGGAATGTTTACGCAGGCCTGTAGTTTCAAACTCACGCCCTGGACCATGGAGGCTTCCGTGGCCAGTCTGGTGGTCAGAGCTCCGGGACTGTTTTTGGGGTCATCGAACCAGCCGATCTCTTGTTTCAGCATGGCCTGGAAGCCCAGTTTCCGAAGACGGCGTGTCAGCAGCTCTCCAGACTTTGCAAAAGCGTATCCCTGGAACATCGAATCGGACCGGATCAGAATGTGAGGCCGTGTCGACTTTATTTTGTATCAAGACGTGTTTTTGGATCATCCACGTATTGCGCTGAGGTACCAGGATCTCTAAGAAGCTTGTGCTAACCTGTAGAAACTGTGAAAAGAAACTGATCACAGCCAAAACGCAGAACAGAACACATATCCCATCGATCTCCCTCTTCTGCTGAGTCAGGTCCTGTATGGAAAAGGTCTGCGAAGAAAGAGAGTCCATGAATAAAACCGGACCCGAGAGCTACTTCATCTGAAGGGACGAGAGAAGCGCTCACGCCGAGAATTTGGCTGAACAGAACGGCATAAACAGGGTTGACGGCGCCGTTGATAGCAGCTCCCACAGATCCCAGGAGCATGTACGGCCACTCGGATCGGTTGTAACTCAGGATACGTGCCACTGGGGCGGCTTCGACGTGCTCCTCCGGATGGTCCTCACGCGCCTCGTCTCTCTGTTAAACATGGGTAGGGTGGTTTCATTCCACTGGACACCTGGCGTTGTTATATAACAGCGTTTCAAAAACGCTATTGTATAATATTATATAGAGTACGTTTTCTGGCACAATCTTCTGGTATGAAAGGACCCCGAGGCTGCTTGAAACCGTATCAGGGACATAGTCCGTTGACAGATTGCTCGACGATCGCAGCCGACAAGAGTTCCTGCGGGAAGAATAGTCAGAGAATTGTTTGTTGTGAAATCATTTACAGTCTCTGTGGGTTTTCAGCTGAACTTGCCACACCTTCGACTGGAGCGACTACTTCCACGGCTAAAACTCCTCGGCTTCACGTCAGGGTTGTCTTTGGCTTCACCGGCTGTGTCACAAAACAAGTATTTAAAACTCTTCTTCTCGTATTTGTTTTCACTGTTTTTAATTGTATTTACTTGTACTTAAAATGTGTGCAAAGATGAATACGAAGGAATAAACTGACTTGATTCCTATGACCTATGGATTCCATCTGGGGGACGACGTTGAAGGGTTTCGTCTACATTTGACCCACCGTTCGACGTGCCTTGGTTTTGAAGCGTGACCAGGGTGTAGAAGACTCCTTTCCTCTCCAGGAGCTCACTGTGCGTTCCCTTCTCCACAGCCTGCCCGCGCTCAAACCCGATTATCACGTCCGCTTTCCTAATTGTGGAAAGTCGGTGGGCTATAGAAATGGTGGTTCTGCCCCCGCGCACCTGCACAGGGAACAGGGAACGGGGTAAGTCTGTGAAGTGACAGGAGGTCGGTGAATATTCGGAGAGGTTTACCCTGTCCAGAGCCTCCTGCACAGCCGCTTCGCTCTCATTGTCCAGGGCTGACGTGGCCATATCCAGCAACAGGATCCGGGGGTTTCGTACGAGAGCTCGAGCGATGGCGATCCTCTGCTTCTGTCCTCCGCTCATCTGACCTCCGCCCTCCCCCACCAAAGTATCAAAGCTCTAAGTCGTCAGGAATAGTTGCGTTTTAGTTTTACATCGGGGTTCTGGAATTCTGGATCCTCGTGTGTGAACGTACCTGTGGAAGCTCCGTGATGAAATTATAAGCGTTGGCCTGTTTTGCGGCCTGGATGACGTCGTCCATGGTTACGCCGGGTTTTCCAAAGCGAATGTTTTCCGCGATGGTTGTGGAGAACAGCACCGGCTCCTGTTCTACAACACCGACGAGGGAGCGGAGCCACTGGATGTTTAAAGTGCGGATGTCGTGGCCGTCCAACGTCACCTGGGGGGTGGGAAAATTCAATGTGACGCAACCTGAACTGACACGACTTGGGTGTCTTGTGGACTGTGGAATTCAGCACAATGTTCTTAAGCTGTGTGTGTGTGTGTGTGGTTACCGTTCCCTCCTTTGGGTCATAAAACCTCTGGATGAGTTGGACTGCGGTGCTCTTTCCGGACCCACTCGGTCCAACAAAAGCCGTCGTTTCTCCTGCGTTAATCTGCATGCTGAGATCATCCAAGATCTGAAAAGGTGTTGAGGTTATCGAGCGATGAAAAACACCAACAGGAGAGAACAGAGGTGATCTTACCTTGACGTCAGGCCGGGATGGGTAATGGAAAGTGACATTATTGAACTCAATGTCACCTTTTACTTTGTCTAATTTATAACCGCTCTGGGAGAAACAATCGATTTCTGGTTCCTGTGAATGTTACAACACACAAATGATTCCTCCTGCCATTTTCTTTGGTCTGTGATTCATAATCTAAACAGGGGCTGGAATTGCTCGTTTTACCCGGTCAATCGTGTCAAAGATGGTTTTCGCCGCTGCCCGACCAGTAGCGAAGGCCTCGAGGCACGGTGAGGCCTGGCCCAGGTTAATGGCTGCGATCAGAACCCCAAAGAACACCTGCACGCAAAAAGACGTCGCGGGGAAAAACAAATGAATGAATGAATGAATGAATGCCACCTTCACTGATGTGTCAAAGATTTCATTCCATGCACCTGGATAAGTGTACCAGGAGACAGCTCCTTGGTGTCGGTGACCAACTGCGACCCGTACCAAAAGACCAGGCCGAAGCATAAGAAGATGATGCACCACATGTATCCCTGAAACACTCCGATGATCGTGCCCTTTTTCACGCCCCAGTCCTGAGCCTGCACAAGGTTCTTGTCATACCTGCACGCATGTCACATTTGAACCTCTTATCCCTTCGGTTTTCTCCTCTCTGGGAATGACAGAGTACCTCTCGGCTTCCTTCTCCTCTCCACCGAACGCTGCCACGGTCCTGATGGACGACAGGACCTCGTCGGCCACCGCCCCCGCCTTGGCGTAGGCCTTCAGCTCTCGTCCGGTCATCTTGGCGACGGCCTTATAGAACAAAGGGGTGAACAAATGATTGAAAAAGGGGGGAAAACCCCCCACAGCGCAACTCACCATGGCCATCAGTGCGGCAGCCAATCCAATCAAAGGGCTCACGGCGATGACCACCAGAGTCAGCTTCCACCCGCCGATGAACCCGACCGAGAAGCCAAAGACGAACGTGGAGATCCTCTCGAGGAAGATGGACGCCTGGTCGGCGATGGCGTTGTTGACCTTGCTGATATCGCTGCGAGGGGACAGAGCACGGCGAGTCAGACACGTGACGACCGGCCCGGTCGGCAGGTGGGACTCACTCAGACAGTCGGGTGTTGAGTTCACCGACGGAGGTGCAGTCAAACCACCCGATTTCCATCTGCATCACTTTTCGGAAATAGGCCTTCCGCATCCTCTGCGTCTGTTTTGTGGCTGCTGTCACCCAGAGAACAATCTAGAGTGTGAAGAAAACAACCCGTTTGAACTATAATTCCATCGGGAAGGTGAATGTTGAAAACGTGCTTACTTGGAAATAACTAAGGACCAGAACTCCTATCCCGATTCCGACGTAGTAGTATGCAAACGTGGTCATCTGCGCCTCCATGTCCACCCTGAGCAGAGCATCATGGGTAACGACAACTGTTCACGTGAACCCAGGTGACTCAGCTGAAACCCGCCGGCTCACTCACCCACAGAACAGAGACCCATTTTCAGCCGTCTGATAGATGGAGCCGTTTCTCCAGTAGATGGTGTTATTGTTGCATTCCTTGTTCGGGTCTTTCAGCTCCTGGATCTCGAGGTCATACGCCACAAACGTGTCGGTCATCATCCCATAGACCAGCAGCACGAGAGGCGGGCAGGCGCCGTGCACGAGGGCGCACAAACTCCCGACCGCCATCATGGCGGTGTCTTTGCAGGTGGCAAACCGAAACTGTGTGACACAAACGGGATGTGATTAATTCCTCCTTTAGTCTTTGATTTCTGATGCGTGATGGAGAATCCAAAGCTTATGGTCGGACAGAAATAGATTGTGATCCGGTATCTACCAGCTGAAAGTATCCAACGCTCAGTGCCTTCTCTGTTTTGTCGTCATCTCTGAAAGAAAAATCCCACATTCAACCTCTCCACGTCTGTGTCCCAATTCTGAGAGAAGACCTTCAAAAGGCAAAATCACCTGTTGTCTTTCAGCGCTGAAAAGAGAAGAAACAGTTGGTCTGTAGTTTTGCCTTGAAGGACTCCGGATGTCAAAGTAAACTTAGGTAGGATTGTAAGAATCTGGTGCGGGAACAGCGGGGGGCTCACCTCCTTCGTCTTCGTCTGGCGTTTTGAACTTGATGGACTTCTTCATCTCGCCGGCCCTGATTCAGTTTCTGGAAACTGTGGATTCGGTCAAATGTCAGTCATGGTTCGGATCGTGATACAATCTACAGACCAAGAGAATTCTCCTCACATAACTCTACAAACAAGTTCAACTTTTGACATTTGACATCTTGGTATTGTACTTCTTCATAGTATGGAAAACTGTGGATTTTTTTTGTCATTTTAAATGGTGAAATTTGATCTCTCAAAAAAAAAAAAAAAGAACAACAGAAAACCAGTGAACGACAACAACAAACAAATCTACAATATATCTACAAAACCCACAATAACAGTCACAACACAAACAACAACTGCACAATTGTATCCAAATGGTAATCAAATAATCTGTTTACACACGTGTTGGAGAAACGTACCGTACCTGGACGGCAGAGCGCTGAGTGAATCTGCCGTTTGTTCAGATGCACGTTCACACCAGCGAGGTTCACCTCTGCCTCACCTCTCTGCTATCTAGACCCCCATTAAGCTGATAACGGCAGTGTCAGCACTCAACAACAAGCATGTAACCCTCAAATCATGGAAACGTCGTGCTGACGTCCGTTTATCGTAGCAGTGTAACCTAAAACGTCTGTGTAATGGGATGTTAAAACAGAGGAACTCACAGCAAAAGTCTTGTTGTGAGTAAATTTGTGTTGTTGTTATCAGACGTGATAACAGTAAAAAAGGCTGTTGGTTCAGTGTGAACAGCAGAAAGACACTGAGGACGTGTTGTGTGTGTGTGTGTGTGTGTGTGTGTGTGTGTGTGTGTCACACTGGAACCTATCGTCAGGATGGGTTCTAAACACTTTCACCAACTTTGAATCAACTTTTTAACGTCTTTCTAGCTGGATCGTGTGTTGCGTCATGGCAGCTTGTTCCCGTCAGTGTTGACCTCTCCAAAGCACGTGCCTGAAAATACGGTCAACATGCGACATCTGACAATTGTGCAACAGCACAGGTGAATGCCCACGTTGTCGATTCTGGAATTTGCTCCCTCCCTAACACACCTGTTGATATTCACAACACAGGTGAGTGATAGTGATGCGTGGAGGAGGGACACAGTCCAGTGAGACCTACCAGTCTGCAGAACAAATACTACACCCACGGCAGATCAGAATGGACGTACAGCGAATAAAACATACACATCAGACATCAATATTAAAGACATACACATCTTACTGGGTCAGTGTCTCTGCTACGTCCCACTCCAGACACAAAGCTGCGAACGAACCGAGTAGAGAGGAAAAGAGTAAACAGAGACGTTACTAAGAACGTATTCAAATGTTCCAGGGTGACGGGACCATCGGCTCCAGGCTACGTGAAGGAACACACACAGTCAAACAGTCAAATTTCAAAAAGGATCATGACAAATATTCAAAACAGGCCGACTGGTGGATTGACACAGACTGCACTGAATGAACAGAATGAACAGGAATTTAAAATCTGACTCAAGATGAAGGCTCAGTAGGAAACACTCTCACCGTCAGCTGGTCCTTTGCAGATGTTCTACTGATGAGAAGGATGCTTCCTCTTCCCATCAGCTCCTCTGAGACGTGGGGGTAAATGCACTTTCTTCTTCCCCACGACAATCTGACAATTCTCAGCAGTCGCACAAAGGACAAGTTGGAAGAATGGAGCTGAAGACGGGAAGAAGCTGGACGTTGTAGCTTTTTGTCCGACTTCTCTCTCCCCCCCGAGTGACCTCTGAGTCGGACTGCTCCTTCCAGAAACGGGAATCGCACTGGGACTCCTGAGACACCGTGGACCCTCCCCAGCAGCACAGGAACCGCTTCCAGGCCAGTTACCTAATTCCTGTGTTTGGCTTTTGTTAACACCCCAGCTGCAACGTTCAGCAAATATTTTGACGTTAAAACCTCCTAGTTGTATGTAAATGTTTGAAAGGGGGTGTCACAAACGGCAGGTCAGAACAGAAAGTTGGACATTTTATTATTATTATTATTATTATTAACACCACTACTACTCCTACTACTAATAATAATGATAATCACATGTATTTTTCATGTACTCCTTTATGATCCATCCATGTGACTCATACACACTCACTTCTCAGACGTATGTCCACTCATGCTGTCACCGACCCATGAATTCATGAATTCATTCAACTATTCTTTTCCGTTTATTGTCACCAGGATTCACCATGGTCGGATTCACCTTTGACCTTTTCCTGCAGTATCAGCCCATGGTGAAACAGTGTCCGGTCTTTATTGACACCACCGACCAGTACGCTGGTGTGTGTGTGTGTGTGTGTGTGTGTGTACAGACCTCCGTGTACTCCGCTTCAAATGACCTTGTGTTTCATCAATTATTGCTACATAAATGGGGTCGTGACCTTTAGAACACACAACTGCCGAGCGCCAACACTTTTACGATTCCTTGTGTATTTTATTTTACAACTTTCTCGTTACGTTTCAGAACCTGCACTGAGCTGAATATTTGGAAAATCAGAACAAAGACGGTTTATGAATTGAGTTCCTTGTATTTACACATCTTGTGTTGGATCCGATCTCCTACTCCCCTTCTCGCTACGTGTGAGCGGATCCTGCGTGTTCTTTTATGAAGCGATCAGACAAAGTAGGAGCTGTCTGGGTCTTCTCCTCACTGGCCGGTCTCCGTGGTGACGACTTTCTTCTCCGCTGACTGGTCTGAGTCCTCATGGCGTTCAGCTCCTCAGTGTGGAAGCTGTAAGTTAAAGTTTGTCATGTTCACAATAGACACTTTCACAACTGTCCACTTTGTCACATTCCTCACTGGAGGTTATCAATCCTAAAGGTCAACGGACCTTCTTATCTGCATTCCTTCGTCCTGAGGTGCTCTACACATCATGTCAGTTCAACCGAGGACACATTCTTCTTCTTCATACAGTATAACTGAGAATACTTGTGTATTCATGATGGACAACTTGCTAAGAATGATGATCCTGAGTAAAGATGGTCTAACCAGCATGTGTGTTATGTAACAGTCTGGTGGTTTTTCCTCCTGTCGGGTCATGTAAAGACCAAAAAAAAAAAAAAAAAAACCATCCAAGATACTTGACACCAAAGATGGTCCATTAGACGCTGTAACGATCAGCTTCAACTTCCGGTCCCGCTTGCTAACAGGTGACGTGACGTAAACGTCGTTATGAAAATAAGTTTTCCTTCCATTTCACGCATGCATCTATTTTTTATTTTTATTTTTTAAAAAATGCATTATATTTCACAAATACGTCGCCAACACTGAGACTTTAGTGGAACCGATTCACGTCGGATGTGACGTCACGTCACATTTTCAATCGACTTCCTTTCAGTCCACAGTTATCTGATCAGTGAAGCTCAGTAAAAAAAAATCAAATCTACACGAACGTCGGCCACGCCCCTGCGTCACCTGTCACGTGACGGGCACCGGAAACGTCTCCAGTAGGTCGTCTTATTTCCTGAATGTCTCCAACAGCCACGAAATCAAACGCAAGGTTTGGAAAAAAAAAAAAAAGAAAAACTAAAGCTTTACTCCCTGGGTCCACGTGAACGTCCTGTAATCTCCGCTGGTCCCGACGGGAGAACACACACACACAACACACACTCACACGTAAGTTTGTTCGACGTGTCTTTGTCCAGCCCGGTTGGAGACATGTCCACCAGAGGGGACACTCCTTTAAAAACGTGTCTGTCATGTCGGGTTGGAACGAACTTTGATTTAAAACAGTCGCTGGTGGACGTGAATTAATCGGATTCCAGCCTCTGATTGGCTGATTTGGGGGGGGTGGAGGAGGCGGGGGTTAATGGAAGACCTGCTAAATCTAAGGACAAACAAGCTGGATGTCTTTGGAGTGAAAAAACTACATTTGATGTGTCTGTGTGTGTTCACGTGTTCCATGTATTCAAAGGAGTCCAGGCTGAAATACTGAAGTCACTTTCTCCCCCAGGAATCATGTTCCTACACGTCCTGGGACTGGTGGCGCTGTGGTTCCTCTACCGGTGGTTCAAGGAGTCCAAAAGCGTCTCCAACAAGGAGGACAAATACGTCTACATCACGGGCTGCGACTCGGGCTTCGGTAATCTCCTGGCCAGGCACCTGGACCAGCTGGGCTTCCGTGTGGTCGCGGCGTGTCTCACGGAGAAGGGCGAGGACGAGCTGAGGAAGACGTCCTCTGACAGACTGACCACCGCTCACCTGGACGTCACCGACTCACAGAGCGTCAGCAGAGTGGCGGCTCTGGTCAGGACCCTGGTGGGACAGAAAGGTCAGCGGGGGTCACGTCTGTCCTAACAGCTTTGTTTACAACTTTGTTTTATTGTTATTATCCTACGATTTCTGCCTCAGTCTCCGTCAACAGCGGCTGTCACTGTTGCTAGGTGACAGGGTGAACAGCCGGTGATTCAGACACCGCCGTCGACCGTCTCATCCAGGCCCAGTTTCCTCCCAGGCTCCGCCTCCGTGTCGCTCTGACGGACGTTCCAGCGGGTTTAAGTCCCGTTTGTTTCTGTTTATTTCTTTTTTTCCGAATGCTGGGAGGAGGATGTACCCCCACCGGCCCTGGAGCTCCACACGTCCCTCAGCGGAGTTTGACTCGTGGGCTTCTGCGGCCCCCAGGATGGACTAATCCCTGGATAACAGACCCATCGTAGCGTTAGTTAGTTACATTCTGTGGACGGTTGACTTTGAACTCGAGGTTTAGTCCGTTGTCTCCGCAGCCCCCAGGCGCCCGCTGACTCTCTTCCTCCGTTGTCGTCGCTCCAGGACTCTGGGCCGTCGTGAACAACGCCGGCGTGGGCTTGCCGTCGGGCCCCACCGATTGGCTCACCACCGACGATTACAAGAGCATGCTGGCCGTCAACCTGGTGGGCGTCATCGACGTGACGCTCAGCGTGCTGCCCCTCGTCAAGAAGGCCCGAGGCCGCGTGGTGAACGTGGCCAGCGTGTTCGGGAGGATCAGCCCCTTCGGCGGCCCGTACTGCATCTCCAAATACGGAGTGGAGTCGTTCAACGACAGCCTGCGGTAACGACGCACGCACACGTCACACACACACCTGGCGCCTGGCGCCCCCCTGACTTGTAACCGCTGCCGTCTGTGTTTCAGTTTGAACTTGGCACCGTTCGGGGTCAAGGTCTCCTGCATCGAGCCGGGCTTCTTCCAGACAAACGTCACCAACACGGCGATCCTGAAGGAGCACGTGAAGATGCTGTGGGACCGACTGGCCGCTGACGTGAGGGACGAATACGGGGACGAGTTCCTCCAGTCCTGTGGGTTTTAAACGAGTCTTTGTCCGACTTTTTCTTATTTCATTCTCAACAGCAAACGTGGAGCGGATCACAGGACACACACACAGTCACTTCCTGAAATTAATTAGCACTCAAAGTATTATTATTATTATTTGTAGTATTATTTCATTTTGTAAATGGGATTTCCCATGTTAACCTTTTCCGGATTGTTCCTGTGTTCCATTGTGATCCGATCCGGATGATATTATTTGACGTGATAGTGGACCCAGCCCCCAAGGCGTGTATGAAATTTCAGACAAAGAATTGAGTGAGATAGGATTTTTAAAAATCTCATCGATGATGACACGTTGGGACTTTGCAGATTTTTCGGAATTGTAGTGATTTTCACCAAAAAACGAATCAGTACACGGACACCCTTTAGAACTGTTTGAGTTATTTTGCAAACAGACCAACTCACAGACAGATAAACGCCGGCCAAAACAACCTCCTTGGTGGAGGGAACAGAGGTGAAAGAGCTTTGAAATACTGATAATAAGAAGGTAGAAAATATAAACTGAAACTCTACGAAACATAAATACAAAACGGAATTATGATAAATCAAATATGATTAAGATTATATTCATAATCGTAAAATTAGATGTTATAAATGATATATTGATTTTACATTGTATACTATATAATAATAATCATATGATATTCTATATATTAATAAGCAATAATATTAAGATTAATGTTGTCATTTCATATAAAATAAAAAATCCATGAACATGTAAAAATACAATATAAAAACAATGTATTTGCTGTGTACAGTATATTTAGTACATGATACATATATATTTACTGAATATGAGATGGAGATGGAAGTGAAAGAGACATTTGAAAATCATTGTCTTTCATTATAAATTGACTCTCCGTCTGTTTGTCTTCCAGCGCTCAGAATGATCGACGACAGCTTCAGGCAGCTGACGGACGGCGACCTGATGAAGGTGGTCGGCTGCATGGCCCACGCCATCTGCGCCGTGCACCCCCGCTATCGCTACTCCCCCGGCTGGGACGCCAAGTTCCTCTGGCTGCCCCTGTCGTACTTCCCGACCTGCGTTTCGGACAGATTCTTCCTCTTAAGAAGCCCCAAGCCCAGAGTGTCCGTGTTGTAGCAGCTCACTCTTCACATTAAATGTGTCACTGACGGCAGCAGAGCACTTTTGTCCTTTGTCTTTTCATGGTGTCTAATCATTACTCACTTCTCATGCAGGCTACAAGGACTGAATGACCTTTGACCTCTGGCTTCAGCCTGTGCACGTCAGCTCATAAAACTCAGCAGCACCATCAATGAGTCTGTCGATTATAGTGGGACTGCAGTTGGCACTGGAAGCGTCCACTGGGTGGCGCTGCTGTTAAGAACAGAGGGAACAGCTTCCTTTAATTTAGTTCAACACCTGAGAGGCGTCTTGTAAACACAGTTTTCCTCACAGGTTGGAAATCTAACCAGTTCAAAGTGGATGGTGGTCAGATAAGAGGGTTCTGTGGAACTATGATGAGATTTTTCAGAACAAGGTCAAGAGTGTGATCTAAGTAGTATGGAGCATCTGACAGAGGCCGTGTCGACGTGAAGTACAAGTACTTCATCAGCGTTGAGAATTATTATTTGAGAGGGAAAAAAAAATCACATCTTTTTACACAAGAGCCTGTTAGAAAATAGACGTGACATAAAAGACAACAGTGACAGGATGAATATGTCACTGGAAACCCTTTCTTGGAAATTATTCTTTATTTCTCTGTTTTTATTGCATACACATTTTTACTTTAGACTTTTATCTTGTGTGAATTAAACCAGTTGGTATAAGAACAACAACAGATTGTGTAGGTGAGATGAAACATACATTTTCAAACTTGTTTTTAATTTGTGCAGCTCAAAGAACCCTCTTCACAACGGCAATAAAGGTTTTCAGAGTTTGTTTAGAACCTTGTTGTCCAGGACACACACACACACACACACACACACACACACACACACACACACACACACTCAAACGCCTCTTTGTTTTTGGGGTGAACTGTGATCATTGCACCCAGGATGTTACAAGCACGGTTCAGTTTCTTCATACGAGACATTGTTCAAGATGAATCCGGGGCATCCGGAGCCTCACAGCAGACAGCGTTTGCTCGTGTCACGACGTGGGTCACTCCCCACACGTCTCCTCCTGCCGTGGCTCTGGATGTCCCCGTTCCATCCAATCCAATCCATTATCTAAATACTTCTCTGAAGCTAGGTCACCTACTTTATTGGCTACAATGAAAATCTGACTGACGACGCCACGTCGCTTGTCAGTTTCTGACATCACGTTATTGAGACGGGCGTGTTGATTGAAGTCTGATGTCACACAGATGGATAACGTTTATACTCCGTTCATAGCTTGTCATTTATCTCTGCAAAGCGAAAGTGACTTCGTGAGAAGTGTTTGGAGCGTTTTAGAGCGCTTTTTAGAGTGTTTTTAAAGCGCAGATTGCCGGGTACGTCCTTAAAACGTTTCCATTCCCGCTCTGAATCTGAAGTATCTGTAGGAATGTGACGGACGACGATCTGATCGCTCCTTCTGACGACACTCGTTGTTGTCGTCTAAGTGTAAGAATTCAAGCACGTCAGCGGTTCGTTTCAAGTTCATTTCGGCCCTACATCTTAAAAATGTTACTCATGAACGTCAGTCCTCCACTGTTCACTTGGAAACAAATGCTGATTGTGACAAACTGTCCAAGCTGGCTTGATCTTGCTAATCCTGTGCTAAACGCTACCTCACGCTGAGTGTTTCCTCACAGGTCTTCATCGCGGTAGATGAAGCGATTTCCTTTTTTCTTCCAAGTAACAGAGTCAATAACACAGTAAGACAGAAATCCAAGGTTTAGGTTTTACTCAGGGCCACATGACTCCAGAACCATCCGCCATTCTGGGTGAAACACTCAAGGTGACAACTCGCAATCAACTCTTAACCAACTAGTTCACTTTTAGTAAATAAAAAAAGCATATTTGACCGTCTATTTCACGCCGATGGTGACGAAGGCCGAGGTTCTCCGCAGGCTGGGGGCAGTCGCCTCTGAAGGGCATCGCAGGTGATTCTTCTTCATGTCAACTAAACTCAGGAGAGGAAAAACCAACCAAAGTCTCATTATCTGAAGCACTCAACTCAAGAAATACATTCAGCACCAGGAGCTGTGAAAACAATCCTAAATAAGTTTCTGTTGGTTTGTCAAGCTGCACTAGATCCTTTTTCAATTTTTCGACGCAGCATAAGTCATTTTCGAGCGGAGGTTACTAAACAGGAGCGTTATTCAGGCATGAAATGATCCATCGGTCCATCGTCGGAAACCCTGGTGTCTTTCAGCCTGGTAGGAACGGAGCTGTGACCTCTGGGGACAGCGTCGCTGGCCGCCGCAGCCCGACACCTCCAGACGGCAGCGAGTGTCCGAATCTGTGCCATGTGGAAAACACGTCCTCTAACTCCAAAGAACGTTGTACGTCCGTTGTTTCTCACACCACTCAGACGATCATTTCCTAATGTAGCGCCTCCTTCATGTGGGGATAAGACAGGTGTTTGGAAGTTGGTAGTCTGAACGGTGAAGGGCACGTACCGTCTCTCACATTATTATCATTCTGAATTCATTTTAAATGACTGAAATCTACTTTCAGTCTTGTTATTAAAGGAGAGGTAACAAAACATGGGTTAAAAGCAAGTTTACTATTTCAATTTCTAGTTTTAGGCCGTATCTAGTAAAACATCTTGTATTAAACCCATTTATAAAGAAAATATCACACTGTGTCGCTGCTCAACTCCTCTTGTGTGACAAAGGAACAGGATATGTTGTTTTAATGAAAGTCATCAAGGTGAGGTTCAGAATACGTTCCTTGAGGATTTCTGCCATATTAAAACAGGAAAAAAAGTCACTGGGGTGTGAGAGACGAGCCGAGCTCTTAAATATTATGTTAATGAAATTTCAGGGAACAGATGGTAGAAAAGGACGAAACGACCCGACGAACAAATGGAGGAAATCAAACAGGTGGGAGAGTCGAAGTACGTGTTCATCACCAGAGGCGGTCAAGGCGATGTTAACGTTAGGTTAACGTCAGTTTAACGTCAGCTTAACGTCAGCTTAACGTCAGCTTAACGTCAGCTTAACGTCAGGTTAACGTCAGGTTAACGTTAGTCAGCACGATGAATAAAGGTGACGTTATTTGACAACCACGCTTGTTGTTATCCATACGACCAACAGAGGGCGTCTGATTTACCACTTGACCATTGAGTTTGTACCTTCACAATCAGTTGCCATGGCAATGAAGTAAATCTTTCGATGTGCAGCTGGGGGGTTACGCAGACACAAATTCGTAAAAAGCTGCTCCACCAATTCCAGGAGTCTTTGGCGACGTTGGCCTTTAAAAACCGATGCAACAGGAACAAGTTTATCTCCGTGATGCGTTTTATTGATCTCAGCGCGGTGCCATCTAATTGCTGGCTGGATAAGCCAAAAGCCTACTTCACTCATAAGAGAGCAAACATCTGTGGATGCCGGCCGCTGAGCTGCAGTGGCTAGAAGATGAACTATTATTTATCGTTATCAGCTAATGTTCCATCGGCACTGAGCCAGAATCCTCAGCTGCTGATAACGTCACCACAACCAGTTCTGTTGTTGTATGCGTATTTATATTCCTTTAGATACCAATCAGTGCAATTACTGTGAAAATGAAGCGGTAATTAAAAGATATAATCAGTCTTTTACTCTTTTCTGCAGCCAAATCAACTGATCGATCGATCGATCATCTTTAATTCAATAACTTGTCATGCACAAAAAATGCTACTCTAAAGTGCTTTGATCACGTTCATTTAATGGAGAGTTAGTCCATCTTTTGTAATGAGAAACGTTTTAGTCGATTCAGTTTGTCAAAAAACGTGGAAATCGGAACACAAGTTTTATTTTCAAATGCTGGTACAGTGTCTATTGTTCAAATCAGTCACGTGTACAGTAATTATGAAAATTAATTACTGAAAACTGACACACAACATTGTCGGAGCCCTTTTACAGAAACACACAGCTCACATCTACGACTGATGAAAAATAATATTGATCACTTTCAGTGGCTACAGTTGAATTTTTTTTTTTTTTCCCAGAAAAACCCAAAACAAAACAGAAGTGTGTGTGTATTCCTGTCTTTTGTTAACGGTGAATGCACACACATCAGCCAGCACAAACATGTTTGATATGACAAGTCAGAACTGTACAAACAAACAGATATTTGTGGAACAAAGACACCGACAGCTGCACAAACGTCAGCCGCTCAAGTTTTACTCGGAAGGAATCATGGGTTCATTTTTACAGGGTGAGGGCGATTCACCAGGAGGACAAGAAGTGTGAATCCATCACGGACACTTTGTATTTTCTGTTTGTTTTTCATGTGACCACACAGACGTCCCGGACAGGAGGCACTTGGAAAGAAATGAACTCCTGATCAGTAAAATAAACCACATGGGAATAACACAAAAACAGACACACAAAAACCACAAAACAGATGTCTGTCGTCATAGTGACGTTTCATACATTCATCTGGATTCATACATTGTTCAGACAGAAAAATATCTGATCAACTTCAAGCTGCAAAATCCTGAAGAAGAAATGCATGATTTGTTCAAAATGATCTTAATCTTCTGCAACCATATGGATCATCGTCAACTCTCACTGTTTGTTTGTTTGTTCTTTAAGGAGCCCGTAACCGGACAGAACTCACCCAGGGGAGCACAGGAACACCCTTCAATTCCATGAGCGAGATGAATAATCAGTCATCACTCACACAACTTGGATCTTGACCAATGAATTCCCTGTTTGATTGTGCCACACTGAAATGAAATCCCTCTTTCTTTCTTTTTCTATATCCTCCTTGTTCTGAGCATCATACATGTGCGTCTAACACGCGCAGTCCTATGCCGTGCCGGACACGCTATCAGTGAGCCAACGCTAACGGCCGCTAGCATCCGTCGCTGATGTGTGTTTGAAGGAAGTTTCCGGTGCTCGGCTCGTACATGGAACGATCAAGGAACGTCTACACTCGAACATGAAGTGGTGTGACGGTCACAAACCATGATTCTTCCCACTCAGCTACCACTCTGGTGCTCGCCGTGTTTAATGGACTGAAATGGATCTGAAATGCTTCATCTTGTGCGACAGTGGCGACACAGGCGACTGTGACTGAGACGTCCTCATTCATCTCCGTCCAAAATCGATCAGTCGTCGTTCTGGGGGGGTTGCGGGTGCTTTGACCTTTTTTTTTCCCCGCTACAGAACAGTGCTGATGGTGTCAAAGTTGCTGATGTGGGAGCTGCTGGGCAGCGACTTGAGGTACTCCAGGTGCCTCCGCGCGTCCTCCTGATTGTGCCTCACGTAGTAGATGACGTACGCGATCACCATGGCGAACCACCCGAACATGGTGACGA